>DWMG01003299.1:0-12086 GCA_018244855.1 Elbella merops
CTATCTGTTGACGAAAACTACATTAAAATTCGTACAGACAGCCGCAGCGACTTCATTTTATACTATGTATAGATTAAGTAGCACCGAAGTACTATATTTCATATATTATTATAGAAGTACTAAATCTACGAATCTACTAATTTGGCTATTAAAAAATAGGGGTTGATTGTCAAAGAGTCAAAATTTAGGATTGTATGTATTTTTGAATGCTGTTACATAAAAAAAAAACAAAAATTTTTGTCTAAAAAAAAAATAAAAAAGTTAAGGGTTAGACCATCCTTAACCATTTAAGGGTGTGAAAAATATATGTTGGCCGATTCTCAGACCTCCTCAATATGCTCACAAAATTTCATGAGAATCGACTGGCGGTTGGTTGAGGGTTCGTTGTACATGTTTAAACTTTATTTCACGCGACATTAATATCTCCTTGACTCTACAACTTCTGAATACTGTTTTTCTATAACTATAAAATATTTAAATAAACTTTGTTACTGTACAATACCTGAAAAGTCGCTATAACCCGATAATTTTTTAATCAGCTTTAAAACTACAATTTCTAAATATCTCAACAAATGTAATTAACTAAATGGTCACTGCAACTCTCCGATTTTTAAATAAACGCTAACATTCTAAAACTTGAAAATCAATTATGTACACATAATTTGACACAGATTTGGTATCAGTTAAGTCTATAAAGTGCAAATGACATAGGGTCCATTAGAAAAAGTCAATGCTTATTAATGAGGACACTTAGGTTCATAAATTAAGAACTGTCCTTATAACGTTAATAAAATATTTCATATTCTAAATTTTTAGACCATTGACACATAATATCCCTACTTTAATCAAACATATAAAAAAAAACCAGAAAATAAGAACTGTAAATATTCAGAAGTGTCGCCGAATTTTATTAAAGTTAACATTATGACTATTCAACACTATCTTTATGTTTGTTAAAAACATTGTAACAAATGTCTTAAAACTGACACCTGGGATCTCTCATGCGGTACGTCGCACGTGGTGGCGGTGACCTCTAACTTCTGTGCGGTGAGGAAGTTTATAAAGTTTTCCTAGCAAATTTAGTGACTTTTCTGCAGTTTATAAATGAATTCTCATGTGCCATATTACCTTTCATAAACCATGGCGGGCCAGAAAGGAGTGCGAATTTCAAAATCACATTGTACGTGACAGGCGTGCGGCTGCGGGACGCGGGTAGTGGGAGTAAAGGTTTAAAGAATTCATTGCTTCTCGTATCAATGTAAAAATTATAATAAGATGGAACAAACCGTTTTTAAATTAGCAGATCTTTGATAGTAAGCGATGACTTATTTGTCAAAACTATATCTGTCTATTATCTTTAAAGTAATAAGCACATAAATAAACAAAAATTTTATAATCAGTTACAAAGTTATATTCAGAGCTACTCGTACATACAGAACTGATGATAAATATCTTGCGGCCAATATGAAAGAGTTTATGCAAATCACATAACGATTAAACCATAAAATAATAAAAAACATGTATAATTGGATAATTTCCGATGAATTAATGTAATTTTTAATTAGGTACTGGTAAAAAACAACGATCGTCATGAAGAGACTTGTTGAGTTAACCGGGATATTTTTTATGAGAGTAACAAATATACACTAGGCTTAACCAGCGTGGTAGACGGTGGCCAAAACGCTCCTCTGTATTAATAATAATGTATTAATAGTGATAAATTGTGAAGAAATGAAAACGATACGATGTGACTAACATTGACAAACACACTACTCGTTGTCTTTTTCGCTATTTTATGATGAATCTTTGTATCGGCCTCTGCCCGCTCCAGATTGTTAAGTCATGTTATTCTTATTAAACCCCTAATCACTTAGGTATTCTCATTTCAATTCATTGTTAACAGTGTTTCAAACTAATCATACCAATAAATATGTATATTGACTATTGCAAATGTTTCACGTCAATTAAATTAGATTTACGATAAAGCAATTTATTATTGTTTAATTGAAAGGTAAAGTAAAGATTACTCTTTATTGATACAAAACAAATAATTTATGGAAAACCGTCTTTACGTACCTAGTTACAAATAAAATCGTCAATAAATAAATGGATTACCTATCAATATACTGGTATTAGCTCAAACAATTCGTATAATATTAACCATCGAGCGTTTGATTACATACGTACCTTAATAATTATAATACATAGTAGGTACCTACCTATACGTAGATATGACCCTCCATAAATTAGAAGTAAAATTTATTTCTCAAAAAAGTCTTCCAAGCTTATGTTTACAAACAAATAATAATCTTTAATGTTCATTTTGTTGATAGATAAATTATATAATCATGTATGTATTATTTATTTATATTCACTTGAAAACAGCTATATTTATAATTAAACAATCCTTTTTACCATTCGTACCATTACCATTCGTAATTGTTTGTTAACTAACTAACATACTCTTGCATTTACTAAATCAATTTGGATTAATAACAACAAACGCTCGAATAGCTAATTATTCGCATCGCCGTCCACTAATCCGATTTACATAACCACTGGAATAAATTAATTGGACTTCGCGCTACATTAAACTTAATGAACCTATTCGAAATACATTTTATAAGCTCACCTGACAGGTTGGATATCCGTATCACTCAATCGCACAACACTGGCCGAACGATAAATAAAATTCAAAAATAATATTATGGTCGTAGATTAAAAAATTAAACTGTTATTTCATATGACCTGTCACCTTGTTATGGCGGGAACAATAATAGGTTCTGCAGAATTACTTTGAGGTACGGAGCGCGATCGCGTACGGTGTCGTACTGAGCGGCTGTGTGCGTACGCGAGCGTGTGAGTGTGCGAGAGAGACAGCAGCAGTGCTAACGCGACGATCCTCACAGTTAGACTAACTCACATCCAAATCGCTTAATTTTATGAGTTGTTGCCTTCTCCACCCCCTCGGAATGTTGCATCGTATGACTTTCGACTGGTGTCCGTTACATTTTGAGCTTTTAAAGATATTGAATAAAATAAACATAATAAACATGCGGATGTTAATCTATATGCACACCAGAAATTTAAAATAGTGATCTATTCAGGAGGAGAAGTGTTACGAATCATACGGGATTACACATAAGGTGGAAGCATCAAAATTAAATTGATAAATACTACAATTATTTAACTGCATAAAATCTAAATAAAAGTGATGAAAACGGGAATAATAGAGCAGAAGAGGCTCTAAATGCAACGATACATGCTATCAATTATTAATGTTATCAAGCGATCAGAATCACGAATTATATGATAGTCATACCTCAATACCTCGTTAACCAGTAAAGATATGACATAAAAATAAATGTATTATCAGCAACAAACGGCCAGCAATACTACTACAATTTAATATCAACCGGCCTAAGATAACACTAGAAGTATGTAAGTATGAGTGGAATTAAAGGAGTTATTTAGTTGCTGACGTCAATCCACCGTAACGTTCATACTTGTAACAGAATAAAATCGCTTCTGATTAACACATTAATTAACAAATGAACGCATTATAATATATATATATATATATGTATATATATCATGGACACACCCTAACATCGGTAAGGTCTGAGCAGCTTAAAAATGAATTAAAAAACATAGAACACCCAAACCACCACATGTACATTATCTACATGTATCGAAAGTCATGTGTGGATAAAAGCAGTTTATCGCATAAAGAACTAGGGAAAATATATGCAGAAACCTGACATTACATTCCAATAGTAAAAATGGAGATATTTTTATTAAGCAAGGAAGTGCAATAATAATTAAAAGAATGCAGAAGAGTCGCAGAAGAGATTAAAGAGAAAGCAAATGAGGCTATCTATCTGTCTGTTTCTAGTCGCGCAGGCACAGGTAGCGCCAGCGTGAGTTCATTATTTTAAAGACAAGGTATTCTTTGGTTGCGCATGCGTCATTAGTGACATAGAGAGAGATAGAGATAAGATATCGCGATCTTTTCTCTCTTTCTAACTGTCGGAAGTTGCCGCTTACAGGCAGCCGTATGTCTTCCCTACTCTATATATAATATCTCTATGGTCGTACTTCGTCAGTCTTTGGTGTAAATCATATTTTAAAAAAAGAAAATCAATTATATCAAGGACACATCCTTAGTACTAACAGATTACATTCATATATTATATAGAGTTTGTCATTGGTTTAAAGAACCGGCTACGAAAGACAGGCTTTTTAATTGGATTGTAATTTTAATTTTACTGATTGTCTCGTTGGTCGAGTGGCTGCAAGGACGACTGCCGATCGGGAGCTCCTGGGTTCAAACCCCGGCTCGAGTGCTATTAGATTTTTCTAATTTAGAATTTCTAGTAGCGACTCGGAGTCTGGAATTATGCCCGGTGTATGGCAATAGACTCACCACCTATTCCATAGGGCTTAAAACGTAACTGGTGAAAGGCGGGAGTGTACTACACTTCTCTGCCTACCTCTTCGGGAATTATAGGCGTAAAGTTATGTTTTTTAAATTGTATATTATGTTGTATTATGACAATTCATATGTACCATAAACAGACTATGTAACTATATACGTATGTTCTTACGTAACAAAGGTCAGGGTTAAGCTACAGTTTCAAGCTTAATACAGACAAAAGAATAAGAACCAGATCAAAATTATACTTGGATTAAAACTTAAACTCGTTCATACCAAGCCATAAAGTCAGCTTATAAGGATGATAAATGTATTTATACACTTCATCTTTGATACATTAATACGATTTGGATAAATAATTTGGATTTTCTTCTTTTGAAAATGACCATATTTCAATTTATATTATCGCAATCCTTATCGTATATTATATTCTTTAATTCATCGCTACCAATATATTTCCGTTATCTGTATTATAAAATCAGTAATAGTATTGGTACAATAATATTATATTATGTTTTTAAAGTTAAACCCACATTCAAAAATTGTATTCCGTTTTAGAGTTTAAAACAGTATCGATGTCGTAAAATAAATTACATAAATTACATTCTTCTTTGTATTAATCGTGCCGGAGCTCCTTCTGCGAGTTTATATGTACATATTTCAAAATGCCTTCACATGGTTTACGTGAAACTTATAAAAAAATATTTTTATTTGTTAAAGTTCGTATGCTACACAATATTGATGTAACACAAAAATCAAGAAAAAAAAATGTAATAGAATAGATTTTATTTGAAAATAGTTTCACAATAAAAGAATATCCGTACAAGCAATACGCAAGTAGAATGGTGTTTGTATGAAGCGACGCCATAACAAAGTTACAGCGCGCGAACCATTTAGCGCCGGTACAGTGGCAATAACTCAGCGCAGGAAATCACGTCATCGCTCTATTACAGCACGCACACAGCGGCGCCGCACACAAGCGCGCTCTTGTCCGACGTGCGTGATGCCCGTACGGGCGAGCACGGTGCGCTCTCAGAGATCAAGTGACCACTTTTTGGTTACCTACTATTTCGTAATCTTATTACAAAAACAGCATAATGCCAACTACATTTAAATAACCCACTCATTATCAAAACTCGTATGTATACATTAACTATTCGTACTCCATTATTTTGGTATCGCTCGCCAGCTTCCTTACCGGGTATGCCCGGAACATAGAGGCTTAAACATTTCTATCTTTACATACTTGACGTGCTTCTTCAACATTCATCAGTGTCTTCATACATGGCTACTGTTAATATTAATTCTAGTAAGATTATTTTCTTTGTCTGTTAGTTAGGTGACACAAATTTAACTTATTTGTATTGGGATCAATTTAAAAGTTAAACGATAATTCATAAAGAAAAATTGAAAATTATAAAGGTGAGTATGCATTTACCTTAATTTCAATATAAGTTTAGGTAGCAAATTAGACATGTTCATAACGTTTCAATTGCAGTTGTACTTACCACAAGCACTCTCTATGACACCGAGCCGAACGGCAGGACACGGCACTGAGTTTTATTTTCGCGGTTTGTAACTTAACTGTAGCTTTAATACTTAAGTGGCGTACTGTTCGGTCGAATGGCGATGTAGACGGTTGTTATAACAAATACAACAAATAGCAACACTCACTAAGACAGGTGCCGAGCTTATGTAATTAAACAATATACACGCGCTTATATTGATATATTTCCCGATATAAACCCAACCCGAATATTTATTTACTGATAAATAAGTACGATCTAAATACACAAGCAATCGGAAGTTATCAATTTTATAGTTTTATATCGCTCGTACGAAGTGTGTTACGACTATATGTCTTATCCATCAACAAATAGACTAGATATTGCGGCGATTTAGTTCGTGTATTGTTATGACGCTAGATTAGGTTGTTATCATTTGAAATTTCGCTACGTTCTAGATTGTTTTGTGATATAATTGATTACTTCAAATATAAATATAATAACATTTTTATTTTCTGATTACGTTAGTAGAGAATGGTGCGGAGGAACTGTGACTCGACACGAGGTTTTAAAACCAATAAACTATTTCAAATGTATATATACATATATATAACACTATACAAATTTGTATGTTTTGTCTCTACATTTAAAATTTTATTTTCAAACTTAGTGACAAATGACCATTCGATGACTCATGGATTGAAATTCCGCTATAAGTACGTGTTTAAAATTATTTCTCTCTGTCTGCCTGTTTGTATGTTCTTTCATAAGAAAAAATGGGTTGACCGATTAATGTTAAAAATAATATATGTAGAGAACATCTGATTGCGCAAATGATATGTACGACTACTACTGAATGTTATGCTAGTTTTACAAAAATCGATTTTAAAGGTCAGTGCTTTGGGTTTATTCAGTTGCCATATTAGGTTTAAAGAATTTATTCTCATAAAAAACATAAAGTTTTGCTTACAATAAGATACAATAACAAAATATAAATGAGTATAATATATGCCTCTGAAGCCTTAAAATTTTAGTTCTTAGTACAATTTAACATATTTTGCATATTCTAATTTGACTTAATACTACTTACTTACTAGTCATTACATGTTATTTTAATTTCTTTTTGAACACAGAAATGCTGTCACAGTTCTTTATATGATTAGGTAGATTGTCATAAAGCAGTACTCCATCAAACATTATTGTCTTGTTTCCATAATTCGTTCGCACAGAAGGTAATTCAAGTTGATGTTTATTTCTTAAGTGGTGTTAACTACTGTTGCAGCAGCCGATCCCCATACTTCTATTAAATACTGCAAATGAGATTTAACTAGGCAGTTATATATAATTGGGCGCACTTTCTTTGGGATACAATTTGAAACTTTACGTAAGGCTCCCAGTAAATATGATAATTTTTTTTTGTGTACTCAATGTGTGACTTTCAATTTAATTTATCATCTATCCACAGGCCAAGGTATTTTCCACAATCAGATCTTAATATTTTTTCACTATTTAAAGTAAGAGGTATAAATTCAGATACCTATAGTTTTGTTTTTGCAGCCCAAATCATAAATGAAGACTTTTGCGTGTTTATGGTTAATAAGTTATATTTGAACCATTCGTTTAGCTTATCTAGATCTTTCTGAGCGTCCGTAACAATATCGTGAATTGACTTGTCAAAATAAAATAGAGAAGTGTCGTCTGCATATAGTGTAAGATATCCTGTTAGACCGATTTTATTTATGTTATTTATATAAATTAAAAACATCAGAGGACCGATTATAGAGCCCTGTGGAATTCCATAGGTCATTGTTCTAGAAGAGCTTACGAAGTTATCAATTTTTACAACTTGACTTCCATTTGTCAGATACGACGTAAACACATCAAGTGCTGTACCTGTAACCCCAATATTATTTAATTTCTGTAAGAGCTTTTGGTGACTTACCGTGTCGATAAAAATCCCTAATACAATATTCTTTTGATCTATATGTGTGTTTATTTTCGATATTAAGTCTATTGCAGCTGAGAGTGTGCTCGAGTTGGGCCTAAATCCATATTGTTGCTCTATAAGTATTTTTCTTTCAATTATATAATCATTCAACCGGTTATATAATACACGCTCAAATATTTCAGAAACAACTGGCAACACTCACACTGGTCTGTAGTTGCCAGGATATTCATTACTTTGCTATAGTTTTGTTACTACTGCTATAACTCTTATTCTTAAATTCTTATTATTTCACTAGCATTCGCCCGCGGCTTCATTCGAGCAGAAGTTTATTTTACAGTAGATTCCAATTCAACATTTTTTTAAATCAAGAGCATAAATCTAAAATTTCAATGTACAACTTCCAAACCAACAAAATCTGGTATTTGGTATTTCTAAAAAATCCGTTGTTAGTTAGTGAGCGTTGAAATAAGTAACCAAGCTAAACTTTATGCCAATCTAATGAGTTGTTTTAGAGATCTCGTGATAAGTCAGTCAGCGATAAACAGCTTATACACCCGTATGTGAGCGAAATGCTGATTGGGAGATCTAGGTCCTGGGTTCGATCGATGGGATAGGGTTCTATTGTTTCCTTTTTTCCTAACTATAAGTTACTACTAGTAATGGCTTGAATTCTGGATTTGTGCTCCATGTATAGCAATCGGCTCCCACCTATTTCATGATGGAACCTACAACAAGGTCTGACCTCTGTCAAAGAAACAGAAGGAAGATCATAGACACCATACCTCACACCGTTGTGATTGTTAAAAATCAAGTATCGGTATTATTAAAAACTAGTATTTTCTGTTATATAATATTAATAATTATTTCTCCCTACTTTAAAATTATCGTAAAAAATATATCAACCGTGAGTTAAGCCGGTACATTTATAATCAAGATACTAAATCAATTTCATTAGATTCGTAATAATAGAATCAATAGTACTCAAAGACTTTTTTTTCAAATTCAAATTCATTTGTTATGAACAATAGATATATGTAGAGTTCTTTCATAAATATATATATCTTAACTGCCTGCTCCTGCGCTTGTAGGCCCATATCACAAGTGACAAGAGACAATATCCCCAGTGGTCTATGTGCCGAGCGCATCCTTAAAGCAGAAACACAACATAGCACTTACAACCTGAAATAAGTGCAGCGGTGCTGCCTCAGTCCGCACGCCGTGTCTGTATGTACGTATGTACGTCTATTTTTACGTCAAGCAAAAACTTTGCACCCCTTTTTGCGCGGACGGACGGGTGTTTATACAGAGAAGGAGTGCACAATGTTAACATGTAATTGTTATATGTATTACATATATATTAAATTTAATTAAATAAGCCATTTGTTATTTACGTTCCCATTGTCAATGTCAATTGGAGAGGCCTATGTCCAGTAGTGGACGATGACAGGCTAATGGAGTGTGTGTGTGTGTGTGTCAATGTCAGACCTAAGACGGATGGTTGTCAATAAGTGGCACAGAGGAAAGATTTATATAAGCGTAGTGCACCCCACGTTTCACCAGTTACGTTAGTCCCATGGAATAGGTGGTGAGTCTTTTGCCATACACCGGGCACAGACCCGGACTCCGAGTCGCTATTAAAAATTCTAAATTAGAAAAATCCAATAGTACCCGACCCAGGATTTGAACCCAGGACCTCCCGATCGGCAGTCGCCTATGCCAC
This sequence comes from Elbella merops, assembly GCA_018244855.1. Lineage (NCBI taxonomy): Eukaryota > Metazoa > Arthropoda > Insecta > Lepidoptera > Hesperiidae > Elbella > Elbella merops. The sequence goes on from DWMG01003299.1 coordinate 9,609, forward strand.
TCGACAAACAAGGCAGTCAAATTTCAATTTCTTTTTATAACCATGTTTTCCACATTTCTTATTGTAGCTAATATATATAGATTATCTGGGTAAATTAGGTGGGACAAGTGACGTAGAATTGACTGTGCGAGAAACAGCTAGTGTTCAGAACGATACTAACGGTATCTACCGTCTGCCCCGCGCTTTGTTTGTAACAGCGAAACACTTACAGGAAGCCGTATTCGTCTATGATGAATAATTAAAGTGGAAAAAATAAATGAAATGGAAAACCAATCAACATTGGAAAAACAGGTGGTATACTATATCTCCAGCGGCACGTCATTATGAAAATTTATGATAATAATATATTTTTTATATAACGACCGAGTATCTAAAAACTAAAAATAAAAAAAAAAATGAAATCTTTCCAGTAGTTTTGTATGTACGCACAACATTTGAAATCTATTACATAGTTTATTTATATAATTATATGATAATGAGATAATGTCGCAAAAGATATTATTATGCTTGAGAGATATTCACAGTGATCTCTAGACTTCTGAAATAGTAACAAAACACAACGCCATCATCATTTCTTACTGACATTCTGCGATTGTTGGTAAATGTAGATGTGCACATTGCCAAGCCCGCCTAACTCAAGTAAATCTCAGTAGGAATTTCACTTCACTTGTATGACTGTATGCCGGAAACAGATCTCAATTTTGCACCTACCATAAGCTTTTTAAACCATCATGATTACACGTTGAGGCTATCGAGAGATAGCTTAAGAAAGTGCTCACGGCCTGGCTGCGTGCAAATAATAATATATAACGTGTGATAAGCGCGTTACGTCTGATAACACTGATATACCCACAAATTAGTTGGTGGATTAGCCGACATATCGATAGCCTGCCTCGTACCGCTCTACGTCAATGCGGAGACATCTTAATTAATTTATTTATGTGTTTTGTTTTGCTATATATATGGTAAAAAAAATTAACACTCTTAATTGATTTTTGAATTTATTTCAATTTTTTTGTTTCTATCTTTAAATGGTATATTTATTAACACCATAATATAAAACCCCTCACGAGAAATCTAAGTAACGATGCCATGCTAATCTACGGATTGTGACTAATAGTAATAAGAATAATATCTCAGAACAACTACCATATATCTGAGTCCAAATGAGACATATAATGTGCTATGATAAACCTATATGGTGAATTATATATGTATACATTTTAAAAACACACTCACACACATAGACATGATTTTACATCAGGCACAGAATATCCACTCATGATCGTTATACAAATGTTTGTCCCGGGTAGAAATCGAACCCACAATCAACGACTCAGTAATCAGAGTCAATAATCATTGAACCAGCCGACCAAGAAATATTGTCTGCAGTATATAAAAGGTCGCACCTGCGTGCCTCGAACGCGCTGTGCACCTAATTGTGTGCGTATCTTTCATATGGCATTGTTGCTGTGTCCATTTGACATATTAACGACGCGTTATATTAACTCACATATGTGTATGAATACTATGACGTAAGTTTACCCACAGAGGCACTAACACACTGATGGGTTGTATAAAGCTAATTGACTCTCAAAATTATAAATTCATTCATTATTGTCCACTCTTTATCGGTCTACTGTTGGACACGGGTCTTCTTTTAATTCTAAAAGGAGTAAGGCCGTGGTCCACGCTGGTCCAGTACGGGTCAGAGAACCAATATAACAGAGCACCTATGTATGTAAAAATTAAATGTACTTGTGTCAATTGTCGATCATAATTAACACGTATTGTTGATACAGGATTACAGCCGACTGGATATCTTCAGTAAAATATGCCGTGAAAAACGTCATGTTTCGTGAAAAACGTCATGTTTCTCTTATTCATGGAAAAACTCGCAGGTGGAACTATGTTAGTGTTTGTCAAAACTGTGTATATAGAAGGTACTAAACACTTGCGGTTTATAATGCATAATTATTTATTATTAATTTAGTCCCAGTTATAAATGTGCTGGAAAAAGTAATTAGCCAATACCTGCATTCTATTTATCGCAATCTACAGCGCCCGAACAGGACCCCTAACTGTCGTGAACAGACCAGCCTCATCTTAAGTATTATACTGCGCTCTATGGATGGATGGATCGATTGAGTCGTTCCACGCTGCGACGCTAATGGCGCTACGTGAAGATTACGGGCCCCGAGGACTTCTTCTCTACCCGAGCAGTTCTCATGGGGACAACTGCCCCAAGGTGGTGAACATCCCGCAGACGGGGGTGATGGGTCTATACCGCGTAACCGCCTACTTGCCGGTCTAGTTGCCTTCTCCTCTTCGAAGGTCGACGCTAGCCCGACAAGTTCGAGCGGGAGCGAAGGTCCGTCCGTTGTCTGCGCGGGCGTTTATACGTCGCGCCGACATCGCCACATACCTCTCTAACGTACACACGTTCAGGTCGCGCGCCACGACGTCGTTCCTGACGTA
>DWMG01003300.1:0-12086 GCA_018244855.1 Elbella merops
AATAAAGCAAGTAATAATATATTTTTTTATTTGCTTGAAATATTTCCTTTTATTTAAATGTCGCTACGAGCCACTGATGGCTCAGTCTTGAGCTCGGACAGTGCCATGGAAATTCAATGTTTACTCTATCAGACCAATTTAGGGCAACTATTAAACAAATACGTTCCAGTTGAGCTGGTCACGTGGCAAAGGAAATGCGCTACACAATTATTCATTCAAAAATGCCAACCGCCATCGATGTCACTTGATAAGCCTGCCACGTCTCCGATCTTTCAATACTTAGGTTTTATTTGATTTTTAACATTGTCCATGAAATTTTTTTTACAGTTTTCAAATGTACGACTTCAAATTAAGCACTAAAATGTATTTAAAACAATCCGAAGACGGCCGGTCTGCTATAATTGCTAGGTTGCATAACACTGAGTGTAGTGCACAGAAGATATTGGTAAGTAGCTTTACACAACTTTAGTGTTTCACAATTACTCGTCGTTCGAGATATGTATGGAATTGGTCTTTGTGGCACAGTGGGTAGTTAATGCAATTATATCAACATTGGAAAATGTGTTCTCTTAAATCAATTTCCTTTAGATAGAGTTATTAGATTGTTGGCATCGTGAAATAAATACCATTTATTACGTACTGCAGCATCACTTACAAAAAGTACCTTATCTGATCTTTCTCTTAAAATCAATGTCAATATTTTTGAAACTGTCAACGTATAGTTGATTAGTCGGCTATTTATGAGGAACTGGGATCCGGAAGTGGTTCCTACTTTCAATTGGCTGAACATAGTGGGGGACGGTCCTATTTTAATTCATTACCTTATTCTTTAATTCTTTTTCGATATATTATACATTGTATGTGGGTTCCACTCTGTAAACAATTAATAATAATAATAAAATCATTTTATTGCCTCAAAAACAAGTACACCTGAGTTATAGATACATGTTGTAGAAATGAATGTCGGCAAAAGGAAGTGGCTCAGCTCAGCTGGCACGGGACAGCGGTCTCGCCCAGCGCTGTTTTTCAGCCACTCCCATCTCATGGTTGCAGCGTGTTACAAGATATTTATATTGCAGCAGAGAGGAGCGAGTCCTTATATTATACAATGAATTGAGTAATTACAAGAATGATTATAATTGACACACAAATTTAAAGTTAATGGTACATACCTAATATACAATAATTAGGAGTAGAGATAAATGCACAAAAAATAAGAGGATACATTGCACGAGGTTTGTTTGTTTGAGTGTGTGTGTGTGTGTGTGTGTGTGTGTGTGTGTGTGTGTGTGTGTGTGTGTGTGTAGGTGTGTATGTGTGGGTGTGAGTGTGTGGGTGTGTGTGTGTGTGTGTGTGTGTATGTGCGCGCGCGTGTGTGTGTGTGGTTGTGTTTGTGTGCGTACGTTCTTGCGTATGTGTATGAGGTTAATGTATGGAGTCTATACAGTGGGGAAAAAATTGCGTAGTTGTAGATATTTCGGATAGGGATGTTCCAAATTTTCTGCAGCGAGTTGTCTTTTTAATAACGCTGATTTGTATTTGGCCTTGAAGCATTCTGTAGACATTTGTTTTCGCATAGGGGGTGGCAAGTCATTCCAGATTTTCGCTGCAGCGAATTTGAAACACGTCCTGTATCTAGCTGTCTTGTGTGCGTTAATTTGTAAGAGCATTTTTGAGCGGGAGCGTATACTTCGGTACGCAACATCCTTAGTCCAGGTAAGTTTTTCGAACAGGTACTCTGGCTTTTTCTTCCATATTACCTTTTGGACTATTGATGCATAGAGGAGCTCTCTACTAGCGCACATGTTGAGTATGCCTTTCTTATTTAAGTGTGGGGTTATATATTTCCTCCTAGGTACGTTGTAGCAGTATCGAATGCATGCATTCTGTACCCGCTGCATTGCTCTTTCTGTATTAGAACTTAACTTTGAGCCGTAGATTCAACTGCAGTAGTTAAACTGGGAGAGTACTAAAGAGTCGCATAGAAGTAGCCGTAAGTCTTCTTTTATGTATGGTCTAATTTTATATAAAGTTTTTAATTTAATGAAAGCAATCTTGATTTTATTGTTAATATGCTCTTCAAACTTTTGTTCTCCGTCCAATATTAACCCTAGATTGCGAACAGACCTCACTTGTTCCAAGGGTACACCATTTATTTTAACTGTAATCTCGTGCTCAAGCACATTCTTTATTTGCTGTTTAGTGCCCAGAACCAGTACTAACGATTTATTTGCATTCAGAGTCAAGCAGTTACTCTCTGACCAAGTGCAGATATTATTGAGGTCACCATTAATATTGTTTACCGCTTCTTTTGCGTCTTTAATATCGAAGGAGTAATACAGCTGTGTATCGTCTGCATATAGATGGTACTTACAAAATCTAATTTGTTTAGGCAGGTCTGCTGTGTACAACGAGAAAAGAACTGGACTCAGTAGTGAACCCTGGGGCACACCTTGTTTAGTAGTTCTAATGATTAGAAGAAAGTGGCAGTGATAGTACTTTCGGTATATCGATATTAAAATTTAATTCGTTTTATAATCCTTATTACAAGTGACTCGTATTTTTAAATTTCTTTTTTGGAAGTATTTTAAGGCGGTAGGTAGATATAAATATTTCCTGAAACGAACAACGTTATTGTGGTCCTATTGTACAATTGTTGAATTATTGGGAAACATAAAATATGTGTAAAGCTTTTGTCTAATATACTATAAAACAAATATCTAGTTTACTTCCTTCCTGTATTGAAGTTACGAGCTTTATCGTTTCTTTTATGAATCCCAGGAGCCGAGAACTAAATATCGTAATTTGTTCTTTATATCGAAAATTAATCAATATATAATCTCCCCCAGTAACGAAGTAGTGGTTAAAATAGATACATTCATTTAGTTTGTGTTTGTAACTAAATACATAGTTTATTATTTGAAATTAACAGCGATCTGATTAGGATTTCTAAGTTAACATAAGGTGTTGATTTTTTCCTAACACAAATAAAGTTTGATTTTCGAAACAAAATTAAATGTTGTCCGTCAAAAAACCTAGTACTGTTTTTTAAACTTATTTATACATTAATTTATCAAAAATAATGGCTGAAAATCGATCGTAACGTTTTAAGTGATTATTTAACATCATTAACTTTTTTATCGTCCCGCTATTGGACACGAAGCTCTTCTCAGAATGAGAACGCTTCACTTTTTCAGTTTTATATGAGTAATTAATTGGCAACAAATTGTATAATTGTTAAGTAAAGTCGTAAGTTTTGAGGGACGATTCGATGTGTCTTGAGCCACTTAGGTATTAGAGAACTAAAACTTTAAGAAACTTATGACAGTTGTTGCATCACAACGTACAGGACGTGGCCACCATGAAATTATCACTATGGAGTTAAATTGGGAATAGGTAGGTACTGATACTTAATCGATTTTTTTATTTCTATTCAGTCCATCACAGAAAACAGTATAAGAGCGTTTTATAAATGTACAGGTACAATTATTCAAATACGTTATTTATCTGGTATATTGTTATTAAGAGCATAGTACAAGCCTGTTCTTAAACTCTCCTCATGGAGCGAGACATCATGTTTCTGGCAGACATATTTTGCTCAGGTCAATGTAACTTAGCAGCGATTAAAACAGAGTCGTAAAGGAGAACCGAGTAATCTTATACGAACCGTAATAAAGTATTAACGGAGACTGAGCCCCGCTGCGACGGGTTTATATTTTTAACCGTATTAATCTTTTGTACACAATCAGGGATTTTATAAAGAAAGTTTTGATTTTAATAATATCTTTATTACTCCAATTGCGCATGCAGAGAACGTCTATATTCAAAATTCAGTTATAATTCAGCGTATTGTTATCTTACTCAGTAATTATAAATGGATTGCATAAATTCTATTACTAATGTTAGTGAATCAGACTTTATTTTAAATAAGCCTAAGACATTTCACTATGTCTAATTGTGTTTAATGATTATTTTCTGACTATCTGAAGTTTGCGCGATGCGGAAAATCTTAGTCTCTTCCAAACCTTATGAAAATCACGTAATAATATGGATGTATATATATCATACTAGCGGACCCAGCCGACAACATCCTGCGCGGAAAAGCAGCTTACTTTAAATACCTTAATTTAAATTAAAAGTTTAACTTTTTAATTTTGTAATTCCATAAATAATTATTATGAATCCACGTTTGTGTAAAAAAAAATATAGAAAGGACCGCTCACAATTATGTAATGTTGGCAATTGTTCAGCAAATTAAATTTGGTGACACACCGACTGCAACGCCACCTACCAGATTCATTTGTGAGTTCAAGCCTACTGGAAAGTACACAAAAATGTCATTAAAATGGTTCTGTGAGATACAAATAGCAGCACCACCTACCGGGTCTAACAAACGCTTCTATAACGTATATACGTATAATACGTGTAAATAAACGTAAATAAATGAAAATGTGTAAAATAAATCATGGTTAGAAATCGAAACACAGCGCCATCTACTTTGTTATCTAAATTAAGTAGGTGTATTTTCAACAGATTACCTAATATCGCCATCTGTTGGAAACGCATAAAATTAATCAATACTAAATGGTTTTGTTATATAAAAAATGCAATAAATTTTTGCAGCTATTAATCGTAATAAAATATGGCCTATATTTTAAGTTAAACAAAGTTACATATCTGTGCGAAATTTCATTAAAATCGGTCCAGTAGTTTCGGAGATTAACCCGGAAAAAATCCCGACCCGAGATTTTTATATATAAAAATTAAAGTTTACCATAATATAAATGTAACTTATTCTTTACTTACTTATTTTCTTACAAGATAAAATAAATTGTAGCTGATAATTACATGAAATAAATTGTAGCTTATTTGAAATGTTTGTACTTTTAATATAGCGCCATCTATTGGATACTCACTCAATCCAATGGACTATTTACCTTACGCTGCAATCTTTTAGAATCCTACGGAACTAACAGAAAATTAACTCTTTGTCAGATAATAAACAAATAATTCGCACCAATAAAAGCTTGCGACTATAGATTGAGATATAAACTATCTTATCTTTCAAGTTGGGTAAAACTGACGTAATGTGAAAAATTTGATTAAAAACGATTCAGGAGTTTACGAATCCATCGCGGACAAACAATGTGACACGTAATTTATATATGTATTAGGTTATCAACAATATAGATACATGTATTTGATATTATTTTAATAAAAGTGCAACCGTAGACATCTTTTCAATGAAATACATAGTAAATTAGTGATCGATTTGGAGTATTTCGGTAAAAAGCTATAATATGTTAGTCTCAAGAAAAAACACGCAAAAAGCTCTTTTACAGAACCGACAACTTACTGGACCTTTTTTACATCTACTCCCTTTAAATATTTCTAGTCGACAAGATTATCAAGTTAAATTGACATCAATAAATGATAAAAATGAAAAACGAAATTCCATTCAATATTATAAGAAGCAGTAAAGAAATATTTAAATCAACGATAAATGAAGTTTACTAAAAGCTGCAATCAAAAGCCACGGCTTTTATTTAAAGCACGGCGATTATTAATTAATCGGAGAGACAAGTGGCGGCGGGATCTTAATACGACGCTACCGTTTGATAAAGCGGCTACCGTGAAACTGACACATTACGTGAATTCCGCACCTCACTGCTGATTAACTTTGCTTTATTAACTCGGAACTCTACATGCGTTTGACGCACAAGTCATTCACTGTACGCGCTAAACAATAACGTCAACTAATATTTCAATTTTCGGCAATGGTAAACAACAGTTCCGTATTAAGGTTATTATCATGAACGAGAATGATAAACGAAAATTGCAAACAGACATTTCGGTAAACGTTACGGAAAACTTTAGTGACTTAAAAGTCAATTACATTATTCGCATGATTGCAGCCGTGGGTTTTATGTATCTGTCGTTATTTTGTCCTGCTATTTCAGTGCGGAGGATTCTTGTTTTAAAGAAATATTAAGTATTTATAATTATTACTAAGCTAACTTGATATTAGGTAGACTTCTACGTACGGAACGTACGTACGTACCACGAAACGTACGGAATACAACGTTTCTAGTGTATGTTTTCAAATAAAAAGCATGTGTTCCATACGTTCAGGCATTCTTAAATATACATTATGTTATACATACTTTAAGAACTATGGGGTGTGGAAACAAAGTTCTCAATGATATGTTCTATGATATTGCTGAGCAGGTTAAACGATAAAATCTATTGCTGAAGAAATAATTCAGTTTGTTCGTCATTGTAATCCTTTTACCATTCATCTTCCTAGACACGAAAAGGCTTTCTGGCAGCGGGGACTAATTCCGAATGCACCTCCAATCGTAAAAGAAGTCGTAAAGAAGCGAATCTCCCCTCGAGCCGATGCACGGGAATCAGGGAACAAACAGTTGATTTCTTATTGGCTTCCGCCCAGACTCAGATTGAAAATTCGCCATAAAGACATTGGGACACGCCTGGCCGGATTAAAGGGGAAACTAATAAAGAAAACTTTTGCGACACCGTATTTTTATCAAACGCTCTCTCAGAACTTTAGAACCTTTATTAGGGTAGCCATGGCAATAGTTCAGGAGTAGCGTTGCGGTGCTCGCAGCGCTTTTATCGAAGGACGATAAAACAGATTTAGAAATCTAATATAGCTTTTTGGAGTTGATTAACTTATTCAATAGTCAAATATATTTCATTCGGTTCTTTCTACTTTTCGTTTGACGTTTATTAAATCTTCAATAGATCTTTGAAAAATTTGCTAGAAAATGGAATTGTTAAGAAAGATTATTTTTTAAATATTTAAGTGATTATTCCTACTTATAAATTTTAATAAACGTTCTACATATAAATTTTAATAAAATACATTTATCTGTCGTTTCAATCATTTTTAAAATTAAAACTACCTAATTTTTTAAGAATTTTCATCAGAGCTATTGAAAAAATAGAATCTAAATTACATGTATTTTAATAGATGTTTACGACTAGTTTGACAATTTGCGGACACTAGAAAAACGTTGGCTACATGTTATTACATGCATTTTAAAAGCCACAACTGATATACATGGGGAGGACATAAAAACCGGAAGTGAAAAAAAATATGAGGGTTCGTTTTGAGGAAAATACTATTAATAGTAAACTTAACTATCATCCGTTATTAATAGTGTCGTTTTTATTAAAACAGTTGGTTTCATTTCATGTATTAAGAAAAATAAATGTTTTATTAGCCTATATACAGACGACGTATAATATCTGTCTTCTGAATTTCTATTAAAGCCAACATGCCAAAATAACGTTAGGTAAATATTTGATGCGTTAAGAAACATCAGCCCAGAGTAGTGACAAGGAAGACAGGACGATAAAGACAAAACGCTGCAATAAATGCGGTACAAAGGCATGTCAGGGAGCGGTACAAGCATCGGAGAGGAAACCGGGTAATGTGAATTTCATTTACATAAAATTATGTCGAGTAAACGTGTACTGGCTAGAGCGGGCCCGGCGGGGGCCAGTATACGCAACACGTACTGATCGCCCATCGGGATTAATTTACTCAGAGCTCTTAAGAATTTACAGACACTGAAAAGAAAATGCGCGACTTCATTAAAGATAACCGCAGGAAAAAATCAACGGACAATTTACTGAAAAAAGAAACACCTCAGCCGCAACTGCTGACGAATACGAAACGAGACCAATTTCATTATCCTCATATCTATAAAAGATAGAATAGTATTCGTCACACCTTTCGATGAAGGCGTAAATTTCGGCGGCACGCTGTGCGAACATAATTTCACACACGCCTAAACTCATCGTTTGGCGAAATATTAAGGTGTATAAAATTTTATTACGAACGTAACCCCTGCTTGCTCTATAAACACTTTCTGTTTCGCGTTTTTCCCTCGTCAGGTAATGTATAGTATCTTTGTTTTTTGCTTTATTTCCCTGTAATGCTACATTTGTGTCTTAATAAGGAAAGGTATTATGTTACCGACGTTCGCATTGTTTGATTTTCAATCTCCAAGGAATGTACATTTTCTTTGCTTTGCTAATGACTCGGCGCTCGGAAATTGAATTTTTTTAATCACTATGAACGGTTTGAGTTTAATTGTGTATTATTTAAAGTGATTGTTTAAAAAATAAGTATTTAAATCGGTACTACTTTTAATACTGAATGGGAAAAAAGCGATTTTGTATTATAAAGTCAAATGAGATGTTTATTTGACTGCACTCGATGCGAAGCATCGGGCAAAATCCGATGAGCACGGAACTCATATTTACTTTAAAAAAATTTAATGTTGTTTACTGCATTTACGATTTTGTAAATTACACTTTTGTCGTTTACAAATATCTTTTCATACAACATGCAATCGAGTAATTTGGCCGTAGACTTGCGATGAGAGTCGTTATAAAGTTTTGATTTGAGTTACAAAGCGTAATCATTAGTTTAACTATATTTTATTATCGACCAAGATTGTCGAGTAATCGGGTGTTTTATACGCATATGTCTAACATTACATTACTCGTTACTAATATAACCCAAAATAAAAGCACAAATGACTATCTACGATCCTCATGACATATTTGAAATACAAAATGTACGTCCAAAAACCCTGATTAAAGGGGTGTTCTATTAAATGTGGCTTAAAAATATTAGTAGAGGAGTACAGAAGAATGTATAAGAGAGGCATAGCAATATAAATGGAAGTAGGTAATCGTTAGCAATCCCACTGAAGCACGCTCTGCGCCCCCTTTCTCAGTAGATCGCAACGTCGCGGATATACCCATTATTGATACTCGTGTTTTGGGCCTCTATACTGACTGTACTAATATCTAAACAGCAGACAGGGCTGGAACTCAAAAGTATCTAAAAATGAGACGGCTGACAATTATGTTTTTGGTTTTAAAATTCTATAAATAAGCATTATTAATACTTAAGAGAATTATGATACATTCATGTAGAAGTACATCAGATTTGAAGAATAATCATTATCATCATCGACCCATTATAATTCCACTGTTGGAATATGGGTCTCCTCTCATATTGAGAGAAAGAATAATGAAAAATTTTAATTTTTGCTTTTGAGTATTTAAGAAAGTAATTTTGCCAGATTTAGAATTTTTGGTATCTATTGGCTGCAAATCTTTTTACGTCTGGCTGCAAATTAAAATGGCTGCAAATCTTTTTACGTCTCATTTATGAGGGCGGATCGCTTTCGTGATTGCGGGACTCCGGGAGTATATTCCATCATAATGCGCCAGTGCGATTTGCGACCGATCCAACTGTCAGAACTTTGACGGGGTTCCAAGATCATCATCTAACAATAACATCCTAAATCTACTGCTTGTCGTGTTCGGAAGTTCAGGAACGCTTCATGGCTAAGAGCGCATTAACGTTTAATATAAAACGTCATTTTTATCATAACGCATTTTCATATTGAAAGTTATTTACTTGTACTCAAGGTGGGTCGCGCTTTATAGAGAATTCTTTATCGAGCCAGGGACGCTGCCAGAAATAATTTACATAAAATCTTAAGTAAACGCAGCGAATTGAGTAAACTTCAATCACAGGATCGAGTCTTCCAGTCTACTAGCGCGGGAACACGCTTCTTTTGAACGTACTGTGAACTTATTACACCAACCTCCTTATTACAAATTACATTTTGCGACGTGGAAAAAATCAACATTAACCTTCGTTTTCAATTGCTTTATTTGCTTCACTGGAATCGAGTTATGGGGATTATGCGCTCTCGACCGTGACGCGAAAATCAGCAATTGAACTTTTGCACAGTCCTCACCCTATCGGCTAAAGATTATTGAAAAATAAATATTTTAATGTGAACGGATCGCCGCTATAAGGATTCAGGTAAATCTTTGCTCCTTTTCTTCTTCGTGACACGGGCGGTTTGGAAGACTTATTTGGGACCATCCACTGCGCGGAATCCTATTGCAATTTATGCTCATTGAACCGGAAAAAGTATATGGGGAGGCTAAGGTCGGCGTCGATTCTTTTATTGGTATACCAAATCAATAAGAAGCGTGATGCGGCGCTGTTCCAGGGAGCCGTGAGCCGCGACCTTTAATATAAGACCCCAAATCGCACTGTCATTTATTCGTGTGAACGGTTAATAGGTTGGGTATCGAATAAATCAGAACTTATTTATTGCGTCTCAGGAGAGCGAATTCAATCGGCCGCTGTTTGTTCCGTGAGCAATTATTCTGAATACGTTAGTGAATCGCCATTACGGATGCTACTATGCAATAAGTCAGTGCGACCTCAGGGGAGAATCTGCCTCGTCTGCCACTTCTGCGGACTCATAATTGGAAATTGAAATTTGTTTAGGACTGTGACAGACTCTAATTCGATTATGGCGAGGCTTGCTGCGCAATCGGCAAACAATAACAATAAATATAAACGCCAGAGGTGAATCAATGTTTTACGGCGACCACATGTAACTCAATCACCTGCAATTTGACCGTTTGAACTTAAGTTACCATACCAATTTATTTTTTATTCTTTATTTGGAAATTGACCGACAATGATGGTTTAGACTTATCGCATCAAAATGTTACAAGATTGCAAACTGTTAAATATTACACGTACTCGTATAGTCCTGTAACGTAATATTATACAGATACTAATATTCCGACTCATATTAATATTTCCACGAACATCTTTGCTGTGTAAATATTAATGCATGCGGTGCCCCGGTCCCGCGATAATTGTAAAAGGGATTTTATGGCAACACTGTATCGTCATTCGGTCGTTACCTGGCAACGTCACGTAGCTACTATCTCCTGTTATGGTGGTGGTCCTGTTTTATTAGTTATTATGAAAGTTTTCTTAACGTATGTACATCATTTAATTACTTAAATTTGATTGACTGTATTTTTCTTTTGCTGTGACCATATAAATTTTGTCATGATGATTATAACAAATAAGGGATTTTTTCTGTTTATTGCTCAAAGTAGATATGCAAGTCGTATTACAAAATATGTTTTTGTGGAACGTGGAAAAAATAATCAAGGCCCGTCGTGGAGAATTTCTAAGAGTCTAGCAGCAGAACCATAAGCCTAATATTTTAGCCTGTACAAGTAGAAACGAGTATGTGGCTGATCTCTGATAAGATCTAGACCTGTTTCAGCTTAACTGACGGAGTGAAATACTTACATAAAAGTAGTTACTTTGTTTAGTTTCCTTAGTAAAATAACAAAATCAATCGTAAAATATAACGAAAGATAACCTTACGAAATTATTCATTTAGGGTGTAGGTGGAGAAACATAGGTGGCGGTCTGCTGTAGCGTGTGATCCAACAGCGCATGTGCCTGCGTCTACCTCAACGTATAAGAGGGGTATCCCCTTTGCCTTGGGACTCATTCTTCTGCCCGCAAGCATCCCAATGGAACAAATAACTCGCAATATACGCTTTTCAGACTTAGACTGGCTATAAAATTCACGCCTTTTTCAGTAGCGAAGCCACATAAAATACAAATGCCCTGTGCCTAAAATATCTTTGCCTTTGTACCGGACAACTAACCGGTAACGGTTTGGTTTATACGTAAAATTGACGTATTGAACACGATAATTTTGTTACAATCTGATGTACACGTGAGCCGCGCATTCATTAAAACAAAAGTGAGGGCAGAAGTGAACGCTGTGAACTGGCAATATCTAAAAATTCTGTCGACACAACACAGAGACATGTCCATGTTGTTAGCTAGGGGGTTCCTTAGTGCTCCCTTGCTATCACTCACCTAGCTGTATCACTGGCTTCCCCCAACGACTAATCAAGGAGGATGTGGCATAGACGTGCTATGCATATTTATTATTGCCTCCTTCCAATTCTCAACGTTCGATCCGAGGGACGTGGGTGTTTTTCATTTGCTCATGTTATTTATTTAGTGGGCCCCAGGTACTCGAGGGCTTCATGTTGGATGAGCTCGGATTCTCTCTCCTTAATTTCTATGCGCTAAATCTGCAGCCGGCCTAAGTTCGATCACGTTCCTGTGACTGTTGGAAAATAAGTCTTTAAGTGAATTAAACTGGATTAATGAGTGAGATGAACAGAGA
>DWMG01003301.1:0-12085 GCA_018244855.1 Elbella merops
GACTGGTAGGACGCACTGATGGAAAACTTTGGTAACAATGGACGTATCATTTATAAAAACGCATACTCACAGACAATGCACAAATATAATTAATTAAAAGGCTTAAAATAAGAAAAAAAAACCTGGCATTAACCACATGATTAAAGACAATAATTTTTATTTATCTAATTACCATTAATCGTATTAGAGCTAACCATATACGTATATAGGATACTCGTTTAATATTTTCGTGAGTTAATAAATCGAAATACTTTATTATAGATATTTTATTTAAAATATTATTAAGTGAGGACTTTTTTTTCAACCAATTACAATTCCACTGTTAGAATATTCTATATTCCATATGCCATATTCTGCCGCGCTGGCCAAGTGCGGATTGGCAGACTTCACACACCTTAGAAAATATTTGAGGACATAGTAAATAAAATTTAATTCACTTAACACCATTTTTTTTACTCTAATTTACTGTCTCTTTCTATTTAATTACTTTAAAAAGTATGACATTTCACACGTAGGTACTTATGAACTTACTAGCTGATACCTGCGTCTTCGTCTTCGTTGTTAAGAACCACTAAGAATTGTAGTATTTTAAAACTTCAATAACTTACCTTCAACTTCAACAACCTGCTATTATAATAGTTAATATTTCTTCTCTTAATTCTACATTAGTGTAGCCATTCTTCTGACCTGACGACTTTGTCAGAAGGTCCAAAAATGTATTGTTCTTATATTTTTCCAACATAATAAAATATAAGTATGAGACTTAATGTAGCATTTACTGCCATTAAGCAGTTCTATGATCCAGATTGTTAAAACTTACGATTCAAATCTCCTTCCGATTCAGATAACTCATTTTCGTCCATTTCCTTTCGTATCGTCGCTATGATCTTTAATAATATCAGAACAAATGTATATTTTTTGGTTTGAGTTCATTAGCACTCAGTTGACAGTGCTAGTCTAGCCCCGGCAATCTCTAGGACACAAAAGTTCTCCCTCACCGCGACAAGATAGCATCATAGTTTAAGAAAACCTAGATGGAAGTTGAAGAGGGGAAAATAAGATTTGTTAGGATCGTCACCGTCGGAAATCCTTGATGTCTTCATATACCTGAGAATAGGTGAATATATAATATAATAATATCATCTTCATCAGACGGTGAAGATGATATTGCGGCCATGAAGGAAATGTTACAAGATTGACCTACCAGTAAATGAACACTATCCCTCCATTCCTTAATTACTATTGAAATGCACAAAAGATAATAAATTGAAGTAAAAAATTAAGTTTATATAATATGCGCAATTATTTCTCAACAACTGGATATTTCTGGATCTCCCAGAAAATAATTTATAGACCTTTCATTCCTTCTGCTCCCGCCAGAAATAATGTCAATTATCTTCATTTGTAATAAAATAATTATATTCTTAACAATACTAATATTTAATAATTTCAACAAATAGCGTTAATTTTTAAAGTTATTAAGATTATCTTTTAATTGTATTTACGTATATGTAAAAGCTATTTTATGTTAACAACAATTTTTATGTTAACAAAAATAACAAGTTATTTTTTGATAACAAGAGGAGAGACAAGCTCCCAAAAAAACACTTTTAGGGGTAACTGAAAACAAGCAATAACAAAAAAGCAAGCAGGAAATTTACGTAATCATTTTTCATCATTAACTCATTTCTAACAATCAGCATATTATGATTCTAATAAGGAGCCGCCTACACTGCTGATGATAAACAAAATATGCTTTTTAAAACAAAACCTGAGTCGTAGCACAATATCTACTTATATGTATACTGCCTCGTTGGTCGTGTTGGTTGCAAGTGCGACTGCCGATCGGGAGGTCCCGGGTTCGAATCCCGGGTTGAACACTACAAAAAAATGTCTAATTTAGAATTTCTAGTAGTGGTTCGAAGTCTGATTCGATATCTGCCCGATGCATGGCAATAGGCTCATCACCTATTCCATTGTGGGACGTAAACGTAACTGGTGAAACGTGGGTGTGTTCTGCATTCCTCTGCCAACCTTTTCGGGGATTACAGGCGTGAAGTTACGTAATATAATGAAAATATAAAAAGTTATTTTATTGTGATCCGATATTGAATACCATCGCATAGTTTTTTCTTTAATAATTTTTCAATTTGTCTACAAAATTATAACTTGTCATGATGCACAATCTGCACAGGAAGTGAAAAATTGGTTCCAAATTTAAAATCTGCTCCCTTTCCTTATCTGAGTGAAATACCTAACGAATAATTTGTTTGGAAAATGCTGTTATGAGTGTCCTTTTTATATACCAATATATTAATTTGTCAAACTACAGACTTGTGATCATAACGTTAAAATACAAACATAACAGCTTAGTGGCAGGAATAGATGTATGTGTGAGTGGTAGAATGTCTATAAAGACGATTACCACCCACAAAATTGGCTATCACTGTCAACGTGCTTTAATAATTACATAATTATGAAAAGTAAGAACAGAAGGATACTTCCGTTTTCCGGTGTTTAGTAAAGAGGGTAACTACGTTTTTCAAGGTCACACAGCACTGTGGCGTACCAAACTCCCCGCTACCAAAATAATTAAGTACCAAATACCCTGCTCTTTGGAACGTTTACCAAGATTTATGGGAGTTCGGTACAAGCCATGGTACAAGGTACTGACGATAGCTGTTAGGCAAGCAAAGATAATAAATAACAACGTTGCGGATATTGCGACGTGTTCGATTGAAGGAAATATATATATATTATAGCGCTGGTTCTACACATATCGGCTAACATTAAAAAAATTATCGGTTGAATAACAAAATATCCATTGCCTAAAAAACAATTTTCTGATGTTTTTAAAAATAAGTAATTATAGTTAGGCCGCATTCGAATAACTCAACAATACCGTATCAAGAAGAAATTATGTATAGAACAATTTTGAAAATCTTAAGATAAAAGAGAAAACAGTTGCAGTAGTTTCGTATCGGTTGGCAAATCTTTCGACATCTACTCGTATTTTCGAAGCGTAGACAACCGTCGCTATCGTTTCATTAGGAAGTCGAGACTATCGTTATCAACATCTCCCCAACCGTAATAAATTAACGGTGTTCACGGAAATGCCGAAGATGCTTCCGTTGAATTACTTTAAGTTGTGCAAAGTTTGGAAGACTCACAACCAACTGCCAACTTGCCAAGCTACGTTGACAAGGACTTGGGACGCTTGCCCAAATTTAGATGAGAAAGTTTATAGTAGATTAACTGATATGCTTTCACAGTTATAGATTACGCATTTTACATTTTGCCTAGAAATGTATGATTGATATGAATTTCGGTACGGTATAATTTCCGTTCCGCCTTTTGAACTCATTATTATTTCTAGCTTATTTTGTATCATAAGAATCAATATTGTAATATAGTTGCATTCATATTATTATTTTAAGTACAGGGATACTATAGCGCAGATGTTATAATATATGTAACGAAAACACAATCAATAAAATATTAAAAACTTAAAAAGCCAAAATTACACCGTTAGAGTCATATCTGGATTATGTACCATTTCTGTTGGTAAGTATATATTAAATATATGATAATGTTTGCCCATTTCTATGCTAATTTCCGTTTTCATATTTTCGATAAAGAACAACTCAGAATGATTTTTAAGCGCCTGATTCAAATAATGTACCATGTTTGTCTGATGTAATACAGCTATGCAACAATGTAGCGAACGGCCTACATGTAATTGTTATAAAAAAGTACAGGTAAGTTTTTGTTTGTCTCTTTTAATATTAATTCTAAAACCTATGACTCAATTGAAAATTACATGAATCTATTGTACGGTGATCAACGACCCTTAGACTAAGATTGCAAACTGCACATTCTGTAACAGATGGCGCTTAATCTTATTGATATTTTTTTGCAAAGTCAAACAGACTTATGTGTTATCTGTTTTGTTTACTAACAAAAATCAATTCTTACTATTTGTACAACAGTTTGACATAACGAGACTAGACAAACATAACTGACATAATTTTTTTTTTTTATATAAGTATGTTAAATAACTACTACATTGACAGATTTATAAAGGTAGTGTTCTAAGGTATTATGTTAATTAGAGTTGTTTCAAAATGGGAAATAGACAGAAATTCAATTATAATTACACGGCGCTGTTCTCAGATAACGGGTAAGTATATATTTCTTTTTATATAGAAAGCTGCTGTCTGTCAGATTACGAAGTTTTTATTAAAATAGAGAAAGTATAACCTGCTTTATTAGTACGTATAAATTACACAAATCAGTTTTAAAATGAATGGGAGAAAAAATACTATTCTATTCTGTAATTAAAAAAGTAAAATTAAATGTTTATTTATAAATAATGATGATGTATGATAAATAAGAAGGAAAAGAACTTCGGATAAGGCTTAATCTTGCGAATTGTAGTATTTATGTATGTTAGAATAAAATGATTGTTAATACATATAATGTCACTCCAGGCCCCTTACGAAATAGGCAAAGAACATCAAGTGCCAACTGACTTGACTTGACTGACTTGACTTGACTTGACTTGACTTGACTTGACTGAATTGACATGTTTCTTCTACATTCATCAGTCTCTTCATACATGCATACCAGTGTCGGATACTTCTGACTCATCTGACCCATCAGCTGATATATAAAGTTCTGATATCAATTTCTTAATACATAAGTATGGAGATAATTCTACAACTAGGTACAGAGTGGGTACTCATGCTTTCTCCATAAACAATTCTTCCTGGATGGAAATAAACCCTTTGCTGAAAGGTTTTGTTTAGTAAACACTGAACCAATAGTCCAGCGATAAAAGAATATGAATATGACTGCATATTCTTATAATAATTATAATAGTAATCAACCCATTTATCATTCCAATGTTGGAATATGGATCTCCTCTCATACTGGGAGTGTTAAGGCCATAGTCTGCCACACTGGCCAAGAAAGATTGGCAGCCTTATTTATATGTTTTTTTATTATTACATAGGTATACCAGGTCCCATTTGAAATAAGCAGAAAGTGAAATATAATTTGCCAATAATGTATCTAACTTTTTTTGTGACACAGCAACTTCTGCACTTACAAAGACAAATACATTTTAGTCGCTACTAATGTTTCACTAATGTTTATGAAAATATAGAGGTTGCGATAAGATTGACTTTGTTGAGTAATGTTAATTTATTCATTTCATTGTTCTTAGCTACAATTGTTTTTCTCCTACTGCTAGTCAACTAGCCATAACTCAGTTACACCTGAATAATTCCAGTACACTGCTTCAATATGTTAGCATATGGTCATCAACCCATATATACATATACATGAGAATGTATTACATTGTTGATAATGTGTTTCTAAGTTTTCATTATCATATTGAGGGTTCATATGTATTACTGTAGCATAATGGACCTAATATACCATAATCTAAACCATATGGTAATATATACATCATCATTCTTAATTACATAGCTTATCCATACATAAATTTTGTATTAGATTTAGATATTTTATGAATTTTATTTTGTTATTATAATTAGTAATAGACATTTTTGGACATAATTCAATTAACATTTGAGATAATTTAATTAATTCTGTTATATTAACATTTGCTAAATTCTAATTAAGACACCGGTAATATTAGGTGTAGCTTGAATAATATTCAAAATAAAGAATAAATGATACTTTATAAGGCACTATAGTTTCTTTGCCCCTCATTTCGAATACCTAATTTTTAAGTGTGTAAAGATGTATGTTTTATTTAACTGGTTCCTGTATTGAACAATGTAATGCAATTTCAATGCAAGAAGCAATATACCCATTTATTGTGCAAACTGATAAGGCCTAAGGATGTTTCATTTATAAATAGAACAGACCTCAATTCCACTCCACATCAGTTCTTCATAACATCTTTTGTTTTAATTCACTAACTATTGTCACTGGTTGATTCCCACCACTGGAAAACACCTGGAGTATATAGACTGCATTATAGTATGGTATTACAATGAGTTGGTTAACAAGAAATCTGGATATTCAATATTGATAGAGAGCACTAAAAAAGTCTATGTAATATGTTAATGACTGATAATTGATTGTAATCAGTAGAAAAAAGTGCATTGACTAGATACTGAATATGGCTATCTCTAATTATAATAAATCAATCAACTATCATTTAATCCATACTTAATAATACTTTATAATTTTAAAACCTAACTCCATATGTGGACAGTTTGCTATGCATGATTTTTGTACTACCTTCATTTCGTCAAATATATTTTTCTATTTAAATTAAATTATGAGTAAATTTAAAATTTCAATTAAATCAAGAGACATTCAAAATCAAATCATTGTCATCTCAAATATTTTTCACAATACACATACATACATTAAACATATACATACAAAATACACATTAAACTAGTGATGTGCCTTGTTAATGTAATGGTAAACTAAAAGTTTAATAAGTGCAGTGTATTATATTGAAACTCTGGTATCTTAAAAAAATTGGCAGCTGTCCAACTAAATAAAGTAACTAAGTTATTAAGCATCAGCAGTATAGTATTTTTTGTGTAATTTTTTACTAGTTATTTTTATCTCGACTAGCCTAAAGCGCTTTTAAACACTCAAGGAGTGTTTAAGGAACCATTATTGAGCAATGTGATTATAGGGTTGCAGCTATAACATATGAAAGCTGTAATTGTTGCGTTATTTCCATGGCATAAAGGGAATTACAGTCAATCAACTTTACGAATAATAATAATATCTTGCAACATCTCCACACACAGCCATTTGATCCCAAAGTAAGCATCAAGAGGCCTTGTATTATGATAACCAGGCTAATAAACTGCAAAGATAAATATAAATATATATTTATATATATATTTCTACACCTATATACAAAACATATACTTGTGTTCAAAACCCAAATATTTATTCTGGGTGGGATTCGAACCCCCAGCGAACAGTCATGTTCACTAACCACTGCGCCACCGGGCCAGTTAAATTTCACGTTAGTGTCGTATTGATTAACAATACAGTCGACCTCGTCCATAAAAGCCGATGTTAATCTCGAAAACGCATCCGTTTTCATGTAATTATGTAACATAGCTAACAATGGCGATTGTGTGTTTCTGTGCCGTCTATTGTTATAACCGTTCTGATAACAGGCTTAAAATCTATGTATCTCCACCTTGCAGCGTTTCCGAAAAACATTCACTGACTCGAAGACGAACTTATTCGTAGATATCACATATTTAGAGAGTATTGTGTGCATGTAACATGTGAGCTTTCATTTCTAAAGTTATTAAATGCAAGCACCAATGATTAATGCACCACCAGCATGATTTAATTATAATTCTAATTTGTTTTTTATTGGTACATTTGTAATATAATTATTGTTTTTGTTAGCTAGGTGTACATGTTAATGAACTCCGTGTATTTTTTTTTAATTTAAGAGTGAGCGTCATTTCAAAACTGTCCGTTTTGGCTTTAAACTTTATTCGTTTTTAATGAACATTCGTTTTTAATGAACATTGGGTTCTGTAACTAGTTTGCTGTTGTTCCCCGATTGCATTTATATAAATGAAACGAGACGTATCCTTGAGTGGAGAAAGCGACGTGGCAAACGTAGCATAGGTCGCCCTCCAGGTAGATGGAGTGACGATATACGCAAAGTGACTGGTAGTGGTTGAATGCGCAGAGCAGAAGATCCAGTTCAGTAGTGTGCCATTGGAGAGGCCTATGTCCAGCAGTGGACGGGAGTAGGCTGATGATGATGATGAAATTAAACGATTGAGGTTTGCCGTTGTGCGCGCATAACACTTAAATTACTGGACAGATGGCGATCATTTTTATTTTATTTTAGTTCATAGACACTCGGCCCTAATCTTTGAAAACTTGTACAATAACTTCCTTTAATAAAAAGTTATTAAAGTTTCTAAAAACTACAATTTTTAGCGACTTTTTAAAAATCAGCAAAGTATATTTCTACCTTCAATATTTTTTATGGTTTTCTTCTCTGTACATAAAACATATTGTTATTAAGTTACAAATATCACCTAGTGCATAGTATATTCTTATTAACATACCTGTCCAATAGTACGACCATCTTAAGTAGACGTTACTCACCATTCAATAGGACGACCATACTAAATAGACGCGACTCATAAAAATGTCTAGTGACTTAGATAGCTAGACTAGTGAAGATAAATGTTAAGTTCAAAATAAGCTTAGTTGTCTAAACTGTAAGGGGCGGTATTTATCATTATTAGCACAACAGCTCAACTCGACTATCTCACTGGCTGATGTTGATGAGATAACGGTATGAATCCATTGCTACAACTTGTACAAACATTAGTGGCTTTACAAGATCACTAGCTGCAATTCATATAATATAACACAGTAAACATAAAACAGGAATATTTGGGAAGTTCCAGGAATGGCCTGCAGGGTCAGCTGCTTGTTTTTATACGCAGCGCGTGTATTTTTATTGTTTTTAGATCAGATATTTCAAAATAATAATGAATCAATTAGCATATTATGAGAAGGAGTGTGCAATATTTTTGACGTCTGTAATGTTTCCATCGTAATATTCCCTATAATTATATCTTTATTGTTTATTTCCATTCGACTGGTAAAAAAAGCAGTAGGTACATTCCTTTGCCTACCCCTTCGGTGAATTGCAAGCGTTTTGTTTTCTTTACAATACATTATCTAAAAAATATACGTTTTCTAACGTATAGATAATTTAAAATAACGAATGTGGGGTCCAATTTAGTTCACTTAAACGTTCCAGTATTCCAGTTTATAATAAGAAGACAACGTGATTACTGATAATAGCTCATAATGATGACATTATGTTTTGGTTTTACCGGTCGTATACATAATCTACTGTGTCTTGAAACGTATACGTCTAGTTCGCTGAATAAGTGAAAAGGCTCACCTACTTGCGTATGATATATATTACCGTAGTAATGTATAACACGTGGTCAAAACCTTAGTGAAATACGTACAAATGCCACGGTACCAAATTCATATAAACATATCGTATCAAGTTTCTTCAAATAACCCGAGTAATAAAGATAATAGGTTAATGTAACAATGTAGTTCAGTTTATGTTTTTATAGCATTTCTATGTTTACGTTCGTGTAAAACGCATGCCGTGCGACAGTGGTTACACACTCGCCGAGAGGGGGGTGAGAGAGATCGCGTGAGTGTGTGATCGGTTCAGTTAGCGAAGTGAGAGGCGCGGGCGTCGAACGACTTGCCGGCCTCCGAATACCGAGTGCCGACTGGTTTCTGCCTGGCTATTAAACACGTTCAATTTCCAACCCAGTGTCGTGAACGCTAAGGTTCTATTTAAATCGTTGTGTCGTATTTGGCAATCGAGGAACAGTGACCCCGTACTTGCACAAAAATGGTGGAAGAGAACTCAGTCGGCGAGGACCTGAAGCGACAGGCTGCATTGTTCTATAATTCCACTCAAAGGTTTGTTTATTTTTCATCGTATGCAATGTCACAAAACGCCAACGTATGTTCAACTGAAACGGCTACGCGTGCATCCTACATTTGTTTTTAAACGTTATATGTTCGATATAAGATTCAATTTTCCCTGTCGTTTAATTACGACGAGGGTAAAAATCTAATTGGTCATTTTAAAATACATTTCCGATCCTAATCTGAACGGAACTGACTCGTGGAAATATGTATTTTTTTATGCGAATAAAAACGATGTAGTTATGTTAATAGCAGATGAATAAACGTTACCAGCGGTCATTGTTTGAAATGAACATGCGTCGAAAACATGTTTTAACCCTAGATAACTAAATCTAATGTGAAAATTGTATAATTATTATGTGTGCCAATGTTTGCGCAGTGCACGTCAAGTGCCTTAAAGCTTTCAGGTTCGCACGTACTCAAGTTCAAATGAGTTCAAATAGCATAAATAGGTACTTAAATACATAAAAATTCATACTACAACTATATATGTATAGTTGCATTGTGTACAGGGAAGCTGTGTAGCTACGATTATTTTTTCCTTTTAATCATCAGTGACACTTTTGTGATTTCAATCTAAAAAATTGATTACTATCTTTGATGTATATTACATCCAAATTTAAAATAACTGTCTTCATATCTTTCACTTGTCGCATACGCCTTGTCACTCTTAACAACCAACGCAACGCCTCGTGGAACATTAAACCAATCAGATCACTATTTCAATGCGATTTATAAATTGGTTATGTTTAAAAGATATTAAATATTCAAGCCTAACTTTCTTGCATATGTCATACAATAAGTCAAATAAAAAGTTACATTCCTTTATACAATTATGCTTCAAGGTTGTCAGTGCAGTGTGTCGTAATGTAAAATTAACAAAAACCATCTACTACATCTTAATTTGATGTAAATAGAACAGATGTAAGAAGTGTGTTAGGATTATGACCGGATCTAATAAGAATGCTCAGTTCCTGACCATCCTTATGGGAAATAATCGTGATGTTATGTATGTACTATGTTTATAAAATAGTAATAAATTAAAACAACACTACGTCAGGTCAGGCGGACCATTAGTTTGATACGAGTATATAAACAGATTATACTTCATGGATGTTTACGTATTGTTGACGCCACAATATGCAGTCGATAGTCTTATAGGCAGACAGCGACCTAAATTTTTTCCAAGAGCCCAATTCAAGTTACGTTGTCATCAAAGGCAATTTATTTAAAAAGATGATAACCATCCTTTATTTTATATAAAAATGTGAATGACGATTTGTAGCCAAAGTAAGTTATATGGAGCGCTCAGAAAAGTCAACCAGCACCGTGAAGAGAGCAGCTCATCGCAGCTCTAAACGATTAAATAATACATTTCTCGGTAATCTTCTTCTTTCTTAAACTCTATAACCCTTTGTGAGCCTTGGCCTCCTCAACAATCTTTTTCCATTTCGTTCTTTCTCTGGTATCGTTTTTTCAACATGTTATTTTGCCTATGCACCTGAGGTCTTTCTCGAAACATTTTCTTGCTAATATGATACCATTTCTGAAACGACAAAATAGGCAACAACGTATTTCCAAGCAATTTCCAAGTTTTGGAATAAAACCGCCGAAAAAAGGTAATTAAAGAATCGCCTCTTTAAACGAAAGGATGGTGGATTTCCAGCTTCATTCAAACAATCTGGCAGCTAAGTCTGATAATATCGTGAAAACCTACGAAAACAATCGCGTGACGAAAAAAAAAGCTTTGAGCAACATCGTGGGTCCATAAAATTCTTTGTATCATATCGTGAAAGAATATGAAGAGGCTACCACTATTTTCCCAGCCATAAAAATTCATCCCTAAAAATTTTGGCCTTTATTAAGAACCACATAAACCAGGACAAACAAAATTATATTTTTCTTCTTTTAAGTAAATCTGCTACACAAAATATATTACATAAGCTTAATTGAAAACAGTACACAACATTCAAAAAATTGATTGAAATTAAAAGCATCAAATTATGAATCATATATGATTACAAGTTATGAATGGAATGAAATATACTCGGCAATACGAGTCTTATCTACTACTGGCAATGTATTGTACATTTCGTTTGAGCATTACGAGATTAGTAATGGCTCTGGATAACACTTCGTCAACGTAAACGCTAATTCTTACGTTGAGTATTAGTAGGTATAGTGTTACCAAAAATAATTTGAATTTTAAGTGTAATTAAATGGAATAATCTCATGTTGTAGCGTCATTTATCATCAGGTGATAATTAAGTAATGATTCTTTTGCCAATGGAGTGTTCACACGGATATCCTTTCAGTGCGGGAAGGATTATCTCAGTAGGCTGCGTGGTAGCGTAATTACTTGTGCTGTCTGAGTTTTAGTAAAACTTGTAAATAGCATGTAAAATATTTCCTTTCCATCTGAATATGGAGTGGAGACCATGTCTTGGTAAACGCAACGTAGGGCGCCCTGTAGCTACGTGGAGTGACGATATACGCAAAGTGGCTGGCAGCGCGGCAGTGGTTGGATTCGAAGAGCTGAAGATCGAGCTCAGTGGCGTGCTATTGGAGA
>DWMG01003302.1:0-12085 GCA_018244855.1 Elbella merops
TGGTTGCATCGATAAGAGAAAGCTTATGTCTGGATCTCTAAATGATGGGAGACGTAATTTTTTGAAAACCAAGAAACGCATATTTTTTTAAAATAAGTGTATCAAAACTTATCAAATAGGTTAGAACTTTAACTATCATCAAGAGGTAGTAATTACTAAAGCAGTTTATCTCGGCGTTATTTCTAATACTTTTGTGTATGTTACGAGCTTTATTTAAAAATGTTCCAGACATTTCTATGAGATTTTGCATCTGTGGCCACGCACGTAAACATTTCGCTACTAACATTTCGCTTACTAACTAGTAATATATAGAAAATACTGTCTAGTATCGATTTAGTATTTCGATTGAGACCGCAAATATCGAAATATTCGATTAAATATACTTGCATCATTCATTCATTACATACTGCGAGTTCGTTCGTTCAGTTCAGTTCACATAATAACAGAATGTGACAACTGGTCCCTGTATCCTTTGCTAGAAGCAGTTATAAAAGAATAAACAAATAAGTAAATAGTCCACAAGTATAATGTTTCGAATATGCTCTTGTAGTGAACATATGTTTCCGAATATCCAGGATGTAGAAACATGTCTACATATCTCCCACATCAGGTACTCGTATATATGTATGTATATAAAAACAAGATATGCTTAATAAAAGTCTCCACAATACACTACTTGTGCAAGAAATTATAGTTTATTTAGACTGTCATTCAAATAGGGTTAGATACTTACATATATATCTTGTGAAACCTACACACTTTAGAATTTTATGTACTTGATGTTTCTCTAAGGCATATCACGTTTGCCAGCCCGCATATAGTCAGCGTTGCAGACTATGAACTTAACCTCTGTAATTCTGAGAGAAGACCCATATATAACTGTGGAACAATGAAAGAGTTTCCCCAAAAGAAAGTTATATACAATATGATCCCAAGGTAACTAGTATAATCCTGTATAATGATGGTTACCTGAACAAACACCAATAGATAATATTTGGGACATCTTCGAACACGGCGATCTGATCCTGAAGTAGACCGGCTGTGTTGTGATAAGCAAACGGCTGATAAACTTCATGTGTAAAGATATGAAGAGAAATCTTTATAATGAATTTTATCTCGGTATATATAATTTAGACCTAGTACTTTATTTATTCACTTATTTTATATACACACTTAGGTAGCTTGTGGTTGTCCAGTGCCCTCCAAATAGTACAGAAATATCTTAAAACAATATAATGAAATAAGGGCAAAGTAAAAAAAACTTAATTAACGAGTACCTACGTCCATAGTATTAGCAATACAACACAATATTAGTACAAACAAACATACTTTTATATTATTATATTATATTTACAATACGACACATCATTTGCTATGTAATCGTTTCGAAATATTTCCTTAACTGCAAGAGTATATTGGAAATGAAAATGTTTATATGACTTTGTGTCATTTCGTTTGATCGTATCGTACTCTATAAAGAGAGGTCATGATGCAAGTCTACTGAGCTCATAGTGTGAAACTTTGCATCTGGCATATCATAGGCAACGTTGTTATGGAAAAGCAAACGTTGTTAAGCCCGCAGTTAGTTCCAATTTTTGCCAATTTCCGATAATTTTTAATAGAAAACATAGCTAGGACCTTTTTGGAAGTCGGATGTCTTAGATTTATTCCACTATAGGTTTCAATCGAACATTCGTTACTGCACAACTGTTATAGATGCAGTACATTGTAACCGACTATGTATAATAATTGCTAGGGGCGTGAAATAGGGGATGAAAATTTAAACGAAATTTCCTTATTATATAAAATTTCAATTTTAAAAATAGTATGTACGGTTGGAAATGGAAGTTTCTTGTGTGGATCTTCTTTAAAATAGCTGGGGGTGATATAATACAACTATTTTACGACTCACAAAGGAAAAGCATTAAAGTAGTCAAAACTCCAAGACCCAGGTAATTTGTATTAAGTATGACTGCAGGCTGCAGACGTTCAATATACGAAGTTCGAATAATATAACCCCGTTATTCAAATCTGTTAATTTCTATCAGTAATATAGTCATTGTGTTATACTATGTTGCTTTAAATTTTCCTTGTTGTTTTCAATATTATCAGCAAGGACGGAGATATTTGAAAATTAAAGCTTTCTGCCCACCCCTAAAAATCTTACATAATAATGATACAATAATAATAATAGTTTAAAAATTTTCTACTTCAACAAAATACCTCAGTCTAATTTATGATAGGTATACATTATTTTCTGTACATTCATCTGTATACAATGCAATTATGATACACGACGACACAAAGCGGCATCTACAAAGAGCACTTTATTCATACTGAACATAAAGAGGTCTTTGCCGAAGTCATATTTTTTTTAATTAATGACAATAATGACCTTGACCCACTTCGCAGCGACCAGCACGACAGAAGTCACCCGGCATTACAAAAAACCCGCTTTCCCGCCCATAAATTTGCAGTAATGGAATATTCCATGTAAATTCATAGCTCGCGAATGCCATGAATAAATTCGCATAAATTTCGCAACGCTATAAAATAATCCATAGTATTTATGGCTTGACATGAGCTGTGCAGCGCTTGCCAACCCTCAAATTGGCTAACGGCACCAGATTTTGCGCGCCGAAGTTGCGAACACGATCGAAATAGGTATGGGTTTTGATACACTGTCACATCATTTATCTAAGCTTTGCCTGATAACAATAATGATGAAAAATGAAGATTAAAACACGACCCGACAATGAGTTTTTCGTGTATTTATGTAAGAGGTGTAGTATCTTAGTATGAAATTTTCATAACTTTTAATAAAAGCGCTGTTCAAATGTCACTACAAAGTGGCGCCAAATTATGACGTGCATAGAAAATAAATGCAAACTACATTTTGTTTTATTTAAAGAAATATATGTAGTCAGATTTAACTGGCTATATACATATATTTCTGTGGCCGCATCTTCCATAGAGTAATTGCCTTAATCATAAGCGTACCATAACCTACACGTATATTTTAAAGTAAAAAGTAGTTTATGACGATCATATCCCGGCAAGCTAAAAACGTCTAAATTTTTCATTTTAAATTTTAAGCCAGCGCAAAGACTTTAAAATTGACTTAATTTCGCAATTCACGGCGGAAGACATCACTTAACGTTACTGCTAGGATTTATGTTTGCGTACTATAAAAAAATATCTAGTTGCTTATTAATGTTTGGTTACACTGTAGTTCAATGAAAAACAAGAATACAACAATATTCTTAGAATGGCTCAAGTTCATAAGGGAAACCGCACACTTACTTTTCGAACGCCGCAATTGTTACTATACATCCTTTATACTACAGTGTGGAATCGTTTATTTCATTTAAAGTACTTGCAAACCTTAGAAATTTTGATCAATTTCAATATAATATATTTATTTCGTCAGTTTCGACAAATATATATTACAGTATCCGATGCTAGGTTTTTAAAATAATGTAACATTAAATATAGAGATAAATACAGCCTTACAATTATATCACTATATGAATCAGAGAGGTTAATAGGGGTTTGGATACGAAGAGCTGAAGATTGAGCTCAGTGGCGTGCAGTCGAAGAGATCTGTGTCCAGCAGTAGATGGAAATGGACTGATGATCATGACTAAGATCATACTATTAATCGTAACGTAGGAAGCATGCCTTGACGACTAATTTATAACTCCATCAAGCAAATACGAGGCAGATTCGGCTGGGAACCAAACCCGATACTCACTTAGAGAGCATTGAATTTTAAGACGAACCTGACAGACTGAGACCGTATAATAAAACGTCATATAACAAATTCATATAATAAAATTTATTTCTAGTACGCGTCTCTCCTGTTCCCAAGTTTGTATTTCAATTTGTACATCATTGAGACCAATCAAAAGATCATTATATCTGCATTTCATTGATTATTACGAGAAAATGAATATACTCACATGTTAATATGATTGCAATTTATGTGATTGTGCATCGGATTGCATTATGGGAACAGGGTTGGACATCTGATCTCAACAATTTGTTTTATACTTCGGTTTGTGTAATAAAGGTTTTGCTTATTTGTCTCATAAAAACTTCACGCATGTAATCTCCGAAGAGGTAGGCAGGGGAATGCAGAACGCTCCCATTGTGTCATATTTAAATAGAGTGTGGTCACTTAGTCTTTTTTTGAACTTTTCATCATTCTATAGAAAGCACATAGTTCCAAAGTAGAGTACGTCGGTCTGGGGCACTTTTGACTCCCTCATCAGTCAGTATCTGCCCTACTTGGTAACGGTAGATAGGTCTTGATATCCCTCGGCAATTGCATCCATCAACATCCGCGTTTGATATGAAAACCAATGATGATAACTAAGAGCGACTTGAATATTCGACTAGCCCGTTGCTCCAGGTGTAAATGCGAATCCGGCCCGTGGGTTCGATTCCCTCTCAAGACAAATATTCGTGTGATGAACACATATAGTATTCGTGAATGAATACGGATGTAAAAAATTCTATACAGGTATATTAGGTAGGTAGGTAGTATTAGGTAGGCCCTTTGGTCACCATAATACAGGTTCTCTTCGAACCTATCTCGAGATCATATGACCGAGTGTGATGTCCCGATATACCCATCACTATATTCCTACACGGATGCCCTGTAGAACTAACACTAATGCGAACTAACCGCTGGTGACCAGTTGGTCGCGTCTGGTTACATGACACACGTTAGCAACTAAGCCGGTGCATCAGCTCGATGCGCTCAAATGAGCACATCTCGGACGTCGTGTATTTGTATCGATATCATATTCGCTACATGTTTTGTTAATCTATATTACAAGCATCGGGAACAAAATTATAAATATGGGTGTGCACACATATGTGTTTGTGTGCGTGTTTGTATGTGCATGTGTTTGTTTGCGTGTAGGTATATGTTTATATGTACACTATTATGTTTATATATGTATATATGCGTGCTGTGTGTACTTGTCCGTGTGTACACGCCCGCGAGTGTTTATATGTGGTAATTCTTTTTTAGACTTTTTTTCTGATGCTAATTGAATGTTATTCTTTATGTCCTTGTGCAATTCATGTCACAGATTTTTTATTTACAGATATGCGTATAAAAGACATATGTAATATTACTGTTATTTTTGTTGGCTATATTTTGTTATTGTTATTTTTTTTTTAAAGTAACTTCACGCCTGTATTCCCCGAAGAGGTAGGCACAGGGATGCGGAACACTCCCACGTTTCACCGGTTACGTTTACGTTCCACTATGGAATAGGTGGTGCGCCTATTGTCATGCATCGGGCACATATCCAGACTCCGAACCACTATTAGAAAATCTAACTTAGAAAATTTTGTAGTATTCGACCCGGGAATCGGACCCGGAACTTCCCGATCGGCAGTCGCACTTCCAACCAACATGACCAACGAAGCAGTTATGTTTTTGTTATTTTACTTATTGTTTATTTTTTGCGATGTAATTTTGATGGACTTATGGACTATTATTATTTCCGTTAGCAGAAAATTATTTCTTTCATATTTTTAGAATTGATTTCGATGGTGTGAACCTTAGACAATTCAAGTTTAATGTGAGATAACCTGAACAACTCATTTCGAAAATACGTAAAAAAATGAATCGCTATTAAGTCACGTTTTCAATAATTACTAGATCACAAACACACAAGTCTACTAATTGAAACTATCTATTAAATCGCAATTTAAATTTGTACAAGCAACCCTCAAACGTAAGGGTAAAATAGAGTGAGTACTGTCGTATCTCTTCGCTGTTTTACCTATTCAGCCCTTAATTTCCTCGATTAGCTTATCCGTAAGCCTATCTCTGTTGTTTGGGGGTAATTGCTCTGTGGTCTACTTTGTTCATTCGTTTCCTATATGCAAATACTAAGCGATATGTTTAGTGATGTTTGTTCAGATTAAATGCAAAGTAGGAAGATACGAGGTGGTATAAAATAAGTACAATTTTGACTACCTCGTTAAAGTAAAGGGTAAAGTATAATTGGGTTTTTCCAACCGGAAATTTACACCAGTAGCATGGACTCTATGTTTGTGCTCGTTGTATATCAATAGGCTCACCACTTATTCCATGGACGTAAACATAACTGGTGAAACGTGGGAGTGTACCACACCCTTCTGCCTACCACTTCGAAGACTATAGGCGTGATGTAACATTTATTTATTTTTAATCATTTTTTAATATCTAAAATAATTTCTTATTGAATTAACTTTAAATTATTAACAAGAAATTCTTGCCAGTCGATCTTAGTATCGTTACACGCACTTTCTAAATAGGAGCTTATTTCTACTTGGTGCAAGGTAAAAAATCCCTAAATTTATTTCGAGGAGCTCAGCAAGTGTGAGAATATTTGGTCACATATAATATACACCTCAGTAAGCTCAACGGTTCATGTGTAACTGAGTTTCGCTCGTGACTCTGCTTGCGGATTCACAATATTTAACAATGTGCTTGAAACTCTGTGTTATACATAACCGTTTTATAAGTACATACATATATAGTTGTATGTATGTAAATAAATACGTATAAGATTGTATTGCATATTGTAATTATAGTGTATTAGTGTAGTTGTAAATTATAATTGTCATCGTCGTCATTAGTCTTTAGATGTCCTCCCCTAACCGGCGCCACACCTTTCGGTCCTGGGCCTTCCGAATCCAGCAGCTTCCACTGTCTTCTTCAGGACGACAGACCGGAATTTTAGTTGTAGTATATATGTAAATATAAAATATCAATATGTAGTTTTATATCAGTGTCAATATCAATTAAATCATTATCAAGCTGATCGAAATGTTGATGAGATCGTTGATTAATTATAATCAATATTTAGATATTAATTATATCACGTCAATATCAATCATGTCAATATCAGTACAGTGATTTAGTTTGTCTATAGTCACGACTTTTTATACATGCTTCCTAATCATCGGTACGGAGTTAAAAATGTCATAAAAATTATGTGGAATGGAGTCCGGTGAGCAGACACAACAACGGCTTTAATTGTTCGTATTTCAGCGACTCCGGAACCAGTGGCCAAGACCTAGTTCCCGTCTAGAGTATATGAGTTAAGGCCATGAGAAAATGTTCAATGTAACTAGTGAAATATCTATCCATCCATGGGAAAAGTTATGGTTAAGAAATGGGTCATTATTTCAAATAATAAGATCAAATAAATGTACGGCTACCTCGTTGTTCCAGTGGTTACTAGCGTGACTGCTAATCTAGAGGTTGTAGGGTCGATTCCCGGATAGGAAATGGATTTTTCTAACTTATATTTTTTAGTATAAAATTCTAGTAGTTGCTGGGAATGTAATAAAATTTTTACAGTGATTTTCCTTGATCTGTTTTATGACAGACTATGCACAGTGGAAAAAATTGATATGCCAAAGGAGTTCTGGCTTAGTGCACGCTGACCGCTGGCTTTGGGTAGCGACTCATCAGTCATTGTCCCCGGCCGACAAAGCCTGTCATCGCAAGGGATAAAAAGCTACCATAATAACTATTATGCCAAAATGTTAGAAGAAACTGAATTGAAATTTTCTAAAATATTGTACGATCATGCTTCAATGGCTTAAAGAAAGCAGAATATAATGTCGCTGGTTATATTTTTCTGTAATTTAATTCGAAAAAAAAAACCATAATTATGAGCACAAAATGAAGCACACAAACCGACTGACATATTAACCTTCCATAGAGAGAAAGATTTAGCTCCCAGTTACAGGTCAGGAGTCACCCTCCGGATGCTGTATATCCGCTCTTGTAAGATGCCTTTGAAGTGTGCGAAACGTGGGACTATAATGTCGAAGCGAAATTGTTTGCGAGTCTTTAAGACGAATATGGACTCTTACGAACGGTCAAAGGAAGAAGGAAAAGAAGGTAGAGAGGCACTTTCTCCACTTTTCTTAAGAGTCGGTAACGCGTCGGCCAATCCTCTGATGTTTTATGTTTTAGGTGACGGCGGATAATTATTACTGAATAGGTAACTTGGTATTTTTGAAATTTGAAAATGATATACGATTCCACTGATGGTCAGTTCTAAAATGTTTTATCAGTTCTATTGCAATGATTTTAAATGTACAATTCGTATTTTACCCGTTCATATTATATATATGTATGTAGCTACAAATACACTTATACAATACATTAATGTACACAATAACGACTGTGTCTTATAAACACAACGATCAATCATATACAAGACATATAGATTCGGAATCATAAGGTTTGGGCAGTTTTGTTAAAAATATTAAGATGTAATCGTAAATATTGCGAGTCTTTGGCCCGTCGCGGCTTATTAATTCCTTCGAGACAGTATAAAAAGCTAATATTCCATTTAGACGCTCCAATTTCTTTGCAAACTTGAGACATATTTGTACAAAACTTTCCGTTTAAATATTGGTTACATAACAATTCCAATACGTATATAATAATTTCTTAAAACTATGATGAGATTTTCTGGAAAAATGATTTTCAATAATAATCTAACCAAATAATATATAATACATACTGATATATACATATGTAAGTAATGTGATTGTATCGTGTCGTTTTTCAGACGTATTGTGGGTATTTGCAAAGTATTATTGAAATATCCAGAAAGTATATTGAATATAGTTATTTTACAAAAGTTGATGATAAATTTTCACGTGGGAGTGTACTACACTCCGCTGCCCACCTCTTCGGGTATTACAGCCGTGATGTTACGTTTATGTTACGTTATTAATTTTTATTTCATTATGCAGTTCATAATATGGTTTTGAATACTTTAAATTACGTCATTATGCTCATCGACGTCTTTGTCATAATTATCTTGTATACGTCTACGACAATGGTCAAGAGAAAATTGGCTGACCTCACGTGACATTTATACAAGTGATTAATCTAAATACGTAATATTTTATAAGTGAAACATGCGTGTCTGATATTCAAATCTCGAATCCTTGGTGTGGAAGATGGAATTTAAGTCATTAACTTATTGTCCTGTAGCCTTAACCCTCCCATTTTGAGAAGAGTCCCATGTTCCAACAGTGGATGATGAAAATTATCTAAAGAAAGTTATCCATGATAATATGAATAATATGAATAATATTATAACCTATTTATTTACATACTATACAAATAAATGCATTCAAAATATCAAACAAATATCTTTATTACATTTTAAAACTATGACCTTAACCCTTTTACAGTCTGAGTAGAGACCAAAGACCAGTGTCTACATGTAAAATTAATGATGACGAAATTTAAAAATAGCTATTAGCTTAACATTTCAGCTAACAGTCCATTCGCTCGTGTTGCATTACAGTGAAATACTAAGGAATTTTTAAATTACCTAAAATTTGCTGAATTAAATTTAAAATTTCAATTTTTCCGCCGCCATTTTAAATGTACGCTGATAAATGAGTGCCATGCTTCATACTGTACAAATTAAACTCGCGGGAAAATTTAAATGGCGCCGGTATCTTACGTAATAGTTTGTTATAAGATGGTGGAATATTTAAAAACAGAATATGAATATTAAAAAAAAATAGAATTTATAAACCTATTTGGAGTAAATAGAATTTATATACTATTAAGAAAATTGAATTTAAATACTGTTATTGGATTGAATATAGCTTTAATTTCAGTGACAAAGGAAAGCTGACTCCAGAGTCCCTTGATTCAGCGGCAAAACGTGTTGCTTTCGTTTCGGTTATCTTCAGAAGGTCATACTGTCCTGGTTACCCGTATCTGGATGAGAGTAACCGGTATGGTATACTGATCACAGTCGGTAATATGCGAACCATTAGCGACAGAAGTTTGTCAGATTCTTGGTCACTGCCTATCTCTTTAGGAATTACACGTGCCACTACATATGCGTGTATACAGCTATATATTTATAAAGTTCAAACACACTTTAACCTATTTCATACGGATGTGCTCATATAATCAAATCCCATTATCGGCGGGTCGGAGGTCCCTACATAAACAACGGGAGCCCTTATTAAAGGACCCTTGTATCCCTCATGAGCCACTGGGTCAGTAGTTAGTCAAACCGAATGTCAATGTAATGTAAACAACGCTTCCTGTGGGATCGATATACCCTGATGAGCCAATGAGTTATTAACTAGACAGGGTATGTTTACAGGCATAGTGATTTCTGTTGGGACGTACTGGTAAATATTCCAGAAAGTTCGGTCTGGGTCAGAGGCAGATTAGCTTTTAAATTATCAGTAACACGGTAGGATCTAACGTTTTCAAAAAAAACTCATGGACATACTACTAGACTAAATTAAAAAGGAGCTTATGTTACGGTAATCAAACATATGTATTTACAATATACATATGTATAAACGAAATAAACCTACAGTTAATTTAAAATCTAAAGTTTAAGGCCAAAAACTAGGAAATTGCATTTAATAAAGGACATTTTTACTACCTGTTGCCTACCCAGGATGGTCCGGGCAGTCTATGTAGAAAGCCGCGTCTAGAATATCATGTTTATGAGTCCATGATTGTTATTTGTCTACAGATGGACCTTATCTATACCTCAAGCATTTCTAATTATTTTTGGACCGGTGTTCATGTGTATTATTTGTTATGATTTCTACGAAACGTTAATCACGTAGAACTTCAAGTTTGGCCGGCTTAAGCACAAGTTAGTCGTTCAGTAAAATTAATAATAACAAGCAATAACAATTATTAATAATAAATAGCAACAATTAATAATAATAAATACGATAAATAATAATAGGTAATTCAATAAACAATATCTTTTACATATGCCCTGATTTTTTGAGAGAATATCATGAATGGTGTTGTCCGTACAAATATAAATGAAAAATGTATTAAAACTAGCTAAAACTTGTGATAGTACTTCAGATAGGAACTTTCCACAATCTGACGAGGACTACCCCATTATGATGTACTTCATAAAACCAGTACACAATAAGTAGATACATGCTTACATATCTTCACCCCAAGTCCCTTATAGGATAGGCAGAGAGCACGGAGTGGCAAAGATTTCTAGGCTTGTAGATTTGCCGTGCTTGTTCCACATTCATCACCCTCTTCACATAAGCACAGGAGTTTCGGAGACTGACAGATTCAGTGATGCGGATTAGTCTGAAGATTATAAACGACCCGAAAAGTGTTTAATAACACTCAACACCTGTTTATGTTGTGTTCGGGGCGAACTGCATGTTGTGATTTCCGTAGTGTAAATGTATCTGATTCGCGGCTAGAGGTAGGTGATATATCCGAAACAAAGTCAATGAAAGTTAAAATACTTACATCGCTGCCGAGCAATAAGATACGTGGTAACTCCATCCGTTTTCACTTCAAGAACAACATCAGCTATTTCCTCGGTTTGTTGGGAACCTGAATTTATCTTGGATCCTTATATTGTTTACGCTAAGACTCAGAGTGCAAGGCAGCGCTGCACATGCGATATACAAAACAGCAATTTTAAGCGGCGAAAATGTGGTTACAAAGCGCTTGTCTTGTTTGAATGAAAACATACGTGACGATATTCGGAACGACCAAGTCGCGTTTTACAATGTTGGCTTTTTGTGACTTATAGAATAGTTTTAAAAATCATTGCAATTATGACTCAATTAGGTTCATTTGCTATTTATCATCAACGTTATGGAACGGAGCTATAAATACGAATTTAAATATAAATAATATTAATGAAAGATATGGTACGGTAGATAATAATCATGTTTGTAATGTAATGTATGTTTTGTTGGGTATTGTATAAAAGTAGACTTTAGAAGCGAGCTTTAAGAAGCATGTTCGTAGCGTGCGTAGTTGTCATATGTAAAACATACATATGTTATCTTCCGTTCCGTTCCGACCCTTTTATCATTCCTCTTTTTAAACATGAGTCTTCTCTCAGAATCAGAGGGTTAAGGCCATATGTTGTCTTATGAAAAACAAATTGTAGGTATGTTAAAAAAACGCAGTGGACGGACACATTATTCTCCCGTATATTCCACGGCACTAACTCGCACTGCCAACACAAACAATTCTAATCCAGATGATCTGTGTCCGCAATAG
>DWMG01003303.1:0-12083 GCA_018244855.1 Elbella merops
CCATGGATTTGAACCCAGCACCTCCGGAATGAGAGGCTGAATTCTTAACCACTAGGCCATCACTGCTTAGAATTTATGAATTTAAAATAATAAGGTCGCTTTTAGTTAAAAATAAAGTATGTTCTTCTATAATACACATTCGTTGATGATCGTTTTTAATTAACAATAATATTAAAAATTACCACTCATGAATCCAATAGTAGGTACTCGATCCGGGGATCGAATTCAGGACTTCTTGATCAGTACTCACGCTTACAAGCACTCGACTAACAAGGCAGTGTAATAATAAATTCATATAATAAATCTTAAATGTTTTACATAGTTATTTAATGTTGATTTAAATTTAACATTTCATATTAACATAAATGTGAATGAGAAACGGCCGACATGTTCTGCATATGTATACATATGTATATAGGCTCTAACATATACACAAATGCCAACTGTCGCTCAACAGTAAGCATGTTGAAATTACGATACTGCGTAAATTGGGCTAGTTTAACGATTTAACAGAAACAACTCTTATGTACTTACTATTTATTACAATTACATGAGACAAACTTATGTATTAAAAATTGGGATCTTCACTGCCTACACGTTCGTGGAAATACAACCTTGATGTTATGTTAACTCCAACCGATCACTCGCTAGAGCCATTTGTATCGTAAACCTGATGTTGTTAAAACGACTAGTGTTTGGGTTTCAAGGGAGTCATAGTCCACGTGTGTTTGTATTTGAAGAGACCGTGTCCGTCCACGGGGCCGCAAACGCTTCCATATTAACTGGACTAATGTTAATAGAATACAAGTCTTGTTACTGCAGTCCTTTTGTTTCTAGACACCATTTGACAACAATGGATATTAAAAATAAATGCTAACTCTCCCGCCGATGTCGGTGAAGATATATAAGGGCGCCAGGGTAACTGGTGACCGTTCCCTGCTCGTTCGTCTCTATTCATGAAAGAAAAACCCAAGAATGGATGTATCTGTTACAGGTTATAAAATTTGTCTCTATATTTTTATAGATAGCATTCATAATACACACAGTCGTAGTGAGAGGTCATTAGACAAGAAATGTAAAACAATTAAATTTCTTAACTTTCGCAATTTCTAGGTTTTTCATACATATAGGTATACATAAAGTAAAATTGGTCGTTTCATCTCAGAGTTTAAAAGTAAAATGGTTCACAGTGGATACATAATATAACATTACATCTCGGTGTTACATCAAAGGCATGCCGCGAGGTCCCTTTGACCCGAAGCCCGGAGCCGGCCCACGCGAATAATTCCACTTTGTAAAAGCGTAGAGTTATTGTTGGTGAAATTTTGATAAGCTCAAGTATGTCTCGAAGACTGAGATTTGCTTTCGCAAACGTACATGCATATTTTACGTCCCAAAAATCCCTATGGACAACAATTATGGAAATTGCGAAACGTAAAACATAATTCAAATTCAAACTCAAATTATTTTATGCATTACAAGGTATATACATATATACACTCAATGAAGGTCATGTTTTAGTTATATACATATACTTATACTTATACTTCGGCTTAAACAACATAAATAAACAACACAGTCGATGGACTCCACAATAAATTTGCCGTTATTAGCAAATATTAATAGGAATAAACGATCAGCTCCCATTGATAACAAATCGTTAAACCTCGTCGAAGGTTTCTAAGACTAAACACGTAGGAGTGCTTTAAAATGAGTTACGGCCATGTCAAAATCAATTTAAGCTTCTAGAACATAGCAAACCAAAATTTACATAAATCGCACACCATTATAAAAACTGACCTATTGCATCAACAATAATAATGCAATCAAAATGGCCAAATAATATAAATTTGTACAATATAATGACGATTACGTGAAATGAATATATTACAAGAGACTCGTTAATTAAAATTACATTGAAAAAATACATTACAGAAGAGCGTATTTGAAATTTATCCTTTCATTTATTTGCAACGAAAGAATGACGTCAACTCGTCTTTGTAGAGCATGGAAATTTCATAAAATGCAGCATTTTAAGGCCGCAAGTGCCCGAAGAATTGTCAGTGGGCGAGATTTTAATGCGGATAATACAATGCTTTTTAAACTCTACAATTTGAAGTGAAAATTAATTTCAAAATTTTCATTAAAGTTTTTAACATATCATTTAAATAGAGTGCAGCAATTAGTGTATGGTTGACATTTTTTAAATTACTATTTAAAGCTGCTTTTATATGGTGCCTTGAAGTGTAACGAGTTTGATTTAATGCATTATATTATTTCAAGCAACGCGATGCATCGCGGTCGAAAGACCATTATAGACAAACTTCACTAGCAATCTTAACCAATATACACAGTCAAAATATCTATGCAATAATTAAATATGTATATTATATATAAATATAAAACTCTTTAAATTACATATTTTTATGACAACACTTTATACCTCTGGCTAAACAGCAGCGCAATAACTGTTGCAACTCAATTTAAAATATATGATAGAATTAGGAAAGACGTAGTGGTACTACCATCTTAAATAGCAACAGATTTGGATCTGTGGCTATTTAAGATTGCTGCTTTGGATCTGTGACGATATTGGCGTCAGAGAAAAAACTGGTTACAGGCATTGATTCGCATTGAAGTATGTGGTTGATATTACGAAAAACTTGTGTGGTAGCACCGTCTTAAATATCAACAGATCCAATATCGTCAGAGACAAAAAAAAATGGTTGCAAGTATTAGTATCAGTTAGAACTCCATTCATATTAGGATAACATTCGCAACATGCGATGACACTCACGTAGGTGTGGTCGTGGAGACGTATGGTAGAGACCTTGTGCTGACTGAATGCTGTTGCGACACCTAACCTCACTGTTCCATTGCTATGATGAAATAACGCTAATTAGAGGACTATCAAGGTTTCTAATGTATACATTGACCAATGTTTAATTTAATTTTTTTGGGACAATATGCGTAGTGATGAAAGTAAGAGAAGCACGTCAGATTTGTAATGATAGAGTCATTTGGTACTACATGATCTACGGGACACACATTTCAAGCTCTGGACAGGACACAAATAGGCCCTGGGCCTGTAGTTGCAAGCGAAATGAATTATTCAAGGTTAGAGTGGGTAGACCATCAAGAATTATATAGAAGATAATAGAAAACGCTTGATGTCTGGTCCGGGCGTGTTAATAGGAATGCTAAACACCACTAGCTCTACAATAGGTCTTATATCCCTTATTTATTGAATGAAAATGAAAGTCGTGTGTACGAAATCAAATGATGATTCAAAGGCAATATACTTATCAAATAATGCACAAAACATAAAATGTGTTATCAACAATAAACAAAATTTCTCATTAATAAGTATCCACTATGAATCCAGATGTAACTTTTTTCTTGCCTAAAGGAATAGCAGAGTATATATACCTCTTGATTTATAGATGAGAAGTTCGTATCACAGTATGGAACAGAGAAACCTAGTATAAGATCTCAAGGGAAATCACCCTATAACGATTTGTATGCTATTGTAAAAGGTATTTCTACATAGTTGCAAACCTTGCCAATAATTGTGTTAGTACAAAGGACGTCAAAAGACTGATGAAGGGGACTTTTGGGACGCTGAGAGATTGATACATTCATTTCTACTTCGTAACGTAAATAAAAATCAAACTATTTATAGTAGCATTCAAACAAAATATCCGGGAAACATTTTAAAAACACGTCCTTCTATCGATTCGTGTTTCGTTCTGAACATAAATAATACAATTCTAAACTACCATATAAAAATTCAAAGTGGCACTTAATAATACATTTGCCGACAGTAATGGCTTATGAATTTGGCAACATTTTATATTTGCGATGTGGTGGTAGTGTTGTCGCCAAAAAGTTTTCGGAGATAATCACTTCATTGGAGTTTTATAGAGATTCTGGTTTTATTGCATTTACAAGGTTGGTTGTACACAACGTTTGTCGTGTCTCTTAAAACGAGACGCAACGCGTTTAGTACAAACATAAAAGTTTGCTAATTCTGACTGTAAAGTTCAAACATACTTTGCTTTGACTGTATAATAACAGATGCATAAACAGAATTTTCTAATTCACAAGAGGTTTATTTTTAGGCATATACAGTACCAATAATATGAAGTTCCAATCCAACACATTATTCATTCATTTTTGTTAATTACAACGATTACTAAAAACCACTACATATATACAAACCACTTACATTAATCAAAATCCAATACTTCCATTAATAACTATCAGCGGCAAATATAGATGTATTCAATTTTCAATTGATAGATTAATTTTTGAAACTCACGTGTCACGTTTTATGTTTTGTTAAAAAAATATCATAAAAAAATAAACACAAGAATATTAAGAAGTGTCGTCGAACAGCTACCGTACATCGCTTTCTAACTCACATGCCTTTTAGTTTTGTTAGGTTCGTTTAGGGTTGGCACACACTGTATTATGTAAAACATAATTGAAAGCAAAAGCAAGTTCTCAAGTTCATATTTTGAAGTCGTGCTTCTTTTCACGTTGTTAATCATCGACCCATTATAATTCCACTGTTGGAATATATCATATTGAGAGGGTTAAGGCCATAGTCTGCCACGCTGGCCAAGTGCGGGTTGGCAGACTTCACACACTTTAAAAAATATTTTTTTTTTTATAAATTCTAAGGTATGCAGGTTTCCTCACGATGTTTTCCTTCACCGTTAGCAGTTATATTTAAATTTAAAACGCACTTTTCTAAAGAGGTGCGCGCCAT
The DNA here is from genome assembly GCA_018244855.1 of Elbella merops. Taxonomy (NCBI): domain Eukaryota; kingdom Metazoa; phylum Arthropoda; class Insecta; order Lepidoptera; family Hesperiidae; genus Elbella; species Elbella merops. The sequence continues at coordinate 4,775 of DWMG01003303.1, forward strand.
GGATTTGAACCCAGGACCTCCGGAGTGAGAAGCTGAATTCTTAACCACTAGGCTATCACGTTGTTAATAGAAAAGAAAATTACAATCTACGTGCCTACACCGTGACGAAATGATAATGACACTCTGAGGCACTGACGTTATGACAAACAAAGTTGTCATGTGAAAAAACAGCTTTTAACGCGCTTTTTTAAAAAAAGGCACAATTTTTTAAAGTACCGATCACAAAGTATCAGAAACAGCAAATGGTCACCTATAAACATTTTCAATATCAGAAGAGTCACCAAAGCGGTGATAACTTTGAAAAATGAACAGACTTTTAGCGAGTTTCTTAAAACAATATTGTATTTTACAAAAGCGATTGCGCCTGTACGGTTTCCGTCTCTCGTCAAAAGAACAGAAGGGATAAGACGATTAAAGCATTAAAATTATGGCTAAAAATATAAGAGCATTAAAACTGGGCGGGTTTTTGTATTGAAACAGTTATAATTGTATTAAAACGCTCTTTGTACTACCTTATTTTTACTTATAAAATGTTAAATATTCTAAAGGAAAAATCAGTTTCCACTGTATCCAATGAACATTTTCGTACTTTCGCTTAAGGTTGTATTTCTAACAGATAAAATAGATATTTAATTACATCAAATCGTGCTTACATCTATGAAGATAATGAGGAGAATGAAATTAGCACTCGATGCTCTCTGCCTACCCTGTAACACATGGCAATATATGAAAAAAAACATCAAATAGGTAATAATTATTTTTCTTATTAGTGACAACCCTAAGCCCACGTGGTACCTTTTAGTACGGTTCGTCTCACGTCAACGCGGCAAGTGATTTGCATAGTAAAAGTGCCATTACCGCGACGAAAGAGAAATTCTTCAATTGTTACAGCACAATCGGTCAGGTGCGCGTTACGGTAACAATGTCGTGATGTCGTTGCTGATGGCGTCGTTATAAATTAATTGCAAATTGTATCATAAAAAAGACTATTTTGTTAAATAATAAATATTTTTAATTATTTTTTACTTTTTACTTTGATCAACTATATAATTAAATAGGCTTTACGTAAAGTTTATTTTTCGACGCCTGCGCCGCAACATCGCCGCGGTCGGCAGAAGCCAATGAATAAGGAATTCGAATAATTTCTAAAGTAGAAGAACTAATTCGAAAAACTATACACGAGTTATGGCGATGTATAATTTTTAATACATATTATAGTCTAAAAACACATAGTCTACACACAGAGACATAATTATAATTTGTACAAACATTAAGTACGTATCGTATTCCTAATCGACTTACACACATATAGACGCTAGTAGCCTTGACATGATGTAATAAAATAAACGATCTGTTAAGTTAAAAAAGTAGTGCGCGCTCGACTCTTGCACAGGTGACCGTTAGTGGAAAATTTTCACGAGCGTACCTTTCCCTCAATAACCACGGTGAAGGGGTTAGTGCCTGTTGTGCCTATAATAATAATAATGGACCTATTATAATTCCACTGTTTATTGGATTACAATCGTTAAACCTTTTGTGAGGCTTTCTAAAACGCTTGCATCCTAATTTGTTTACTGTAAAACTCAAAGATTGATGCAATATTGAAAGATAAATGTGACAAAACACTACGAGTCATAAAGGGATGTCTTTAAATAATAATAATAAAATATAATACACTTATAAATAGGATTATATGGAAACGAATATAGGCAATAACTAATTAAGAACACATGTAACACACACACAAATAGTAATTTACTGTATCAAAACCGTTAGTCTTATTTCATGAGCCAATTATGAACATTAATACGTTTATGAACTCACTATAATTAAACACCGGAAGAAAAATAGTACTATAATTGAAATGTTTCCAATAAACTTTCACTATGAGTGAGAGGGACAGCAACATTTTATATATTTGATTTAATTATAATATTGTTGTATTGGAATAATGTACATTTAAGAAAACTAATAAAAGTAAATAAGTGTAACTAATAATAAGCGAACACCGAGAGAGAGTGAAGTCATTATGTTTCAATTATTCAATGAAAGTGTGTAATTTCACGTTGAGACTTATTATAATGATAAAAAGTCTAATCGAATTTATTATTATCTGTTTATTGAGGATTATAAAACAGCTGTACGTAAGAATAATAACTATTTAGTGACGAATTAATAATGTGTAATTTTAATTACTAAACAGTATCTTCTGGCTGCCTCGTTGATTGAATGGTTGCAAGTTGCAAAGTTGCCCTTGCTGATCCACATGCCTTGGGTTCACGTCGCTGGATTTTTATAACTTACATTTTTTAGTAAAAATTTGTAAGTAGTAATGGCTCGAAGTCTGGATGTATCTGTGCCCGGCATATGGCAATGCGCTCCCTATTCTATAGTGAAACGTAAATGTAACTGGTGAAACATTGGAGTGTTCTACACACCTCAGCCTACCCTTTCGGGGATTACAGGCGTAATGCTACGTTTTCCATATAATAACAAATACTTAAATAAACACTGTTATTTGTGCTTTCATGTATGTTCTGAGTACTGAGCTAATTAATAGGACAATGAAGACTTAAAATTATAGAGATAATGAAATTTTTTTAATAATATAATATTAATAAATACAAAACAGAAAATAATGTAATCAATTGTCCCATTAACGAATTATCACTAAGACAAAGCTGCGAAGCCGCATAAATGTAGCCAATGACAAAAATAGTCATGATTAAATTATAGGCAAACGTATTAATGAAATCAAAGTTGTTATAGGGATCATTATGAACAAACTGACTAACACACGGGGAATTCCGTCGCTTGAATTAACATAATGTATATGAACGATAAGTACGGATGAGATCATATGATATAAGACTGTTCTATTTATAACATCTAGTCTGTGTATAAATTTAACCAACAGTTTTTTTTTAAACATAACTAGATATCTATGTATATTGAGCGCCGACTATCTATTTGGACTCTTATCTTTTTAATTGATTTTTTTTCATCATTATCATCAGCCTGTCATCGTCCACTGCTGGACATAGACCTCTTTAATACCACGCCACTGAGCTCGATCTTCGGCTCTTCGCTTCCAAAACCACAGCCAGCCACTGCGTGTCACTCCACCTAGTTGGAGCTCCCTACGCTACGTTTTTCTTACTTACAAAATATAAAATAGTCAATGTTAATCAGAGCAAATTGATTTTTTTAATTAATAAAAGAATTTTCAGTCCTTTTGGTAGTTATAAGTATTGTTCGTCTCACACAAACAAATTTTACCTCTTTACAGTGTGAGTAATGGTGACCAAATAAACTATATAAGTCGTTTTTATTACAATAATATAGAAGTTTACATTTCGACCAAGTATGTATATACAAGTGATACTGAAGCAGTTCAGTACCGCATATTTCGAAAGTAACTCATAAAAGATGATTTTACTATATCCTTTGTAGGTGACGAAAAACATGCCAAAATTAATGTTTTTTACAAGGAATGCGGAACATGATTATTTTAAAATATTCGAACTCATAACAAATGTCAAATTATAAAAATCTAAGCTTTTTTGTGATTCCATTCGAATAAATAGATCCTTTTATTATATTTATTTATATAGATAAGTTTTTTGCACACCATAACACTTGAAACGTACTTGACTTCTCTTGCTACCCCTTTAAGAAAATACAGGCGTGATGTTATATTGTTGTGAAATAAAATGAAGACACTTGATATTAAACGGACTTGTTATCCCTTGCCCTTGCTCCAGGCAAGAAACATCCACACGTAGGCAGCTCCGCTTGACGCCGACGACACTTGACCTCGCCGCGGGTTCAGCATCAGCGTCAGTTTCACCGAAATACAACTTTACACAGCCTATCGATGTTCAAAGTAATAACATGTAGCCTTTCACATGTATAAATGAGTAAGTGATACTCGTGACCTCATCGGCGTTGTTTATGATGTGAACAATAGATTTTATACACGAGTATACCCAGAAGGAAACAAACTTTTAAATCTCTAAAAATTTTACTGTCTTAAACTTGTATAACTTTGCTTTAAATGAAGATATAGTAATACTTGTTTTTTAAAATAAGGACCAAATATCTAAGAAGTAGAATATATATGTAGATATACGAGTATATTAATTAAATTCGCCATTACAATATTAACATCATTCGCCGGTTTTAGAAGATTTATGTTTTATCTATCCATCGCAAAGAATTTCAAAGTTATCTAAAACCTTTTTATAAGGATACATTGTCAAGTTTACTTGTACCTACCTACAAATGTTTAATCAAATTTCGAAATCTAATTTAGATTTTCTAGTGGTGGTTCGGAGTCTGGATATGTGCCCGATGCGTGGCAATAGGCTCACCACCTATTCCAAAGTGGTACGTAAAGGTAACTGGTGAAACGTGGGAGTGTTCTGCATTCCTCCACCTTCCTCTTCGGGGATTACAGGCGTGAAGTTACGTTACGTTACGTTTTCGATCTCTACATATATATTTATTTAATAATTACATTCTACGAGTGCGACTGATACATTGTTCGAGAATGTAATGTACGATGACTCTACATTAGCTTCCTTCAAATACAGTACCACGTATTTAACAAACACTTTTGAAAGTATTAAAAAAACCTATTAAGTATTAAAAAAACATAAAAAGATGTTAAGTATTAAGTGTTGTAAATAATTCCACTTCGTAGTTTTCGTTTTAGCTAGTTAGTGTGCTGCTTTTATTTTCTCTTGTGTTCTGTGACACTGTCACATATGTACGTGTAATGTAGAAAGACGTTTTGTTAAAATAAACGAAGTCTGTCAGAAATCTTACTCAATTTACTGAATCCCAATATAAACAAAGAAGAAATATTTAATATGAAACAGATATCATCAAAAGTGATGCCGTCAGGAGTTTTAATGCTTTCGATGACATAAAAAATCGATGCGTAGGCTGTCCCGCTTGGAAGTCAACTGCTCTCGACCTTGACGCGGGGTCGGCGTCACTCTCGGTTTCGTGCAACTACACCGTTAATCAGTCGTTCGATTGAAGTGGCGATCGGTTTAGTCACTAGGCGCCTATGTGTACATCAATGAGAATTGTTAGTTTATGCTTGTCGAGTTTGTTAGTTTTTAATCTGATATTTGATTATTTGTTAATCAAGCGTCAATGCAACATGTTACTGGCCCTATTAAACTAATGCAGATTTTTTAAATTATGTTGTTAACGTCTCATAACTTTAAACGAGTAGCATATATTATGCACATTAAATTATGAGAATTGTTATTCAAGGAATCCCGCAAGTGAGATCATCAGACATCAATCACCCCAAAAACAATTTAAAATTCAAAAATCAGTTTTCTAATACGAATATACTGAACGTTACAGACGTATTTCTCACATTTAACATATTTTTCAGTAACATTACTTTTTACCCTCTCTGTACTAGTTACTGAAACTAGGTTAAATACCTAGTTTCGAGACAAACATACATATATCCGTCACATTTTTAGATTTCTGCACCAACGCTAGCTAGTATTTTTAAATATACTAATCAGTGAATGGAAAATGAATTATAAATTCCTATTGTATTCACAATTATAGCAAGCGTACCGATCACATCTCAATTACCTATATTATTCCACATTTATCAGTTGACGTTTTTGCGGATCATCCTCGTGACTGCCATTGTTCGTAAATGGACAATGACATTCACGTGGTGTCTAAACGTCGTCAAGGTGACGGTTAACACAACTAGTTGCTTATTAACAGAAAAATCACCATCATTACACAGTAGGAAATAACAGACGAGATTATATCTTAAGGAACAAATATGAAGGATTAATACCTATAGTATATATGTACAATTATGGAGCTTAATTATTTAGTACCTAATATCAAACAAACTAGCCAGTAGCGTTTGCTTTAGTAAGTCATTAATATGTTTTTTTTAAATACTGTAATTTCGCTTCAACTAAAAAAACATAATTAGGTCAAAATATTCGCATTAAACATTCTACCAAGTGAAAGAAGCAGTGGCTAAATTTATAAAATAGCCACAGAGCATAACGTTATCTTGTAACATTTCGTAGAAACCGTACGAGAAAACTCCCAAAGGGAATGCGAGAGTGATACAAACGCAGCCAAGAAAACATTAAACATTCCAGCTTACATGTGTCAGATTTAATGTCAGATTTAAATATGGAACGGGGAACTCAAAACTTGTCGGCAACATTTTGTAGTCCGACGTTGGCGTATGATTCAATATTCATAGTTTCGCTTTTAACTGTGATTTCGTACATCACCCACGAGTGATGATGGGCGGATTATGTAATGATATAAAAAAACATAACTGGACATATTACAAACTCCTCGAATAACAGAAGGATGATGATGGAATATCATATAGTAATGTTTTTTTTCACTTTAAGTTAATCAAATAAAACATGACATATTACACAGTAACTAGAGCTAAGTAACCTATACGTTTTAATAGAATCATTTTAAATATTGACGAACTGCTGTTTGCCGCGATTTATTTAAACACACATATGTTTCCAACGATAGGTTCGCCGTTGGCGGCAGTGCAAGTTGTATCGTTGAATATCAGAGTGGGGGCGCTTGGAGTGTTGCACCTACGCGAGCCACGAGTACCAGGTTGTCATAAATCGTAAAATTTAATTTCGCTCCAGATACGCCTGTAGTGAGGACATTCGGAGCACGTACCGCTGTGCGCTCTGATTCCTTTTTTATTATCCCCGCATATATATAAAGCAGCTGTTGCGACCGCCGCTGCAATATTTTATTTTTAATGACTGCTTAAAACACTGAAAAGCCTTCCTCGAACTTTGCATGTGGTTAATTCGAAAACACGTATATGGGTTTTTATTCGAAACTTAAATATGTAACTTTTAATATGCAAAAGACTCAAATGGTAGGTAGGTACGTATGTATGTTAAAATAAAAAGTTAATGAGGAAACTGTTTATATGGATGGATATGTTCGATTTTAATAATATACAAAAATCATCATCACCCTATCTTAATCCACTGTTGGACATAGGCCTCCCCCAAAAAAGGGTTTATGCCCGTAATCTCCACGCTGGCCATGCGGGTTGGAGATTGCAGGGTACAGCTTTTCGCACCGCGCGACGCTACGGCCCGTCGGCGGCCAGGTCATTTAGCCGTGCCTATTTAGGCGGCACTATACCGCAATCAGCCGGTCGCCAGAGCCTCGTTTGATATCTGATGCAGGGTGTACTACGTGCAGGTGAAGTTGGCTTGGGTTCCTGAGATGGTGGTTGGAACCCCTT
>DWMG01003304.1:0-12080 GCA_018244855.1 Elbella merops
GCCTTAAACAACTTCAAAAAGGTAAAATAAAGGTCATTGACATTTTGGACTAAAGTATTCCATTAAAAGTTCAATCAGCTGTCCCAAAGATATATCAGTTTCAATATAACGGCTTACTAAATCGTGCCACTACGAGCTGTTAAAGATATAAGATGAATTACTAAATATATAAATAAATAAATATAGTAATATAAATATGGAAAGTAGCATACAAATATAAAATAATCTAAAATACACACAACTCAAATACTCACATAATAAATCTGTATTTGTTCGGTTTCAGTACATAGACGATATATTTAAAAACGACTGTTAGCTTATTAACGCAATAGATCGCAAAACAATGTTTTTTAAAGTTTTTTGTCTGTTTATCTGTTTGACTGCTCGTCAGTACGTTTGTGCTTACAATGTTCTGAAATTAGTGGAAACATTTGATAGCGATGGAGAAGTGCGTGTGTAAAGGAAGGGAGGAATGTAAAAAAAAGCATGTCGGGTTTCTAAAACTAGGCACTTGGTGCGCCCTGAATATGCCGCAAGGATACTGGTGTGATGATATAATGACAGTTATAATATTTGATAATCGCCGAATAACAAAGGAATATTGATTTTGACATCTAAACTGAACCTACATATGATAAATATTTCTCTGTACCAACTGGCGGTGAAACAAGTGGTTTATAGCTTTGTGGTTTGCTGAATATCCTCGATGCGATGCTTTACCGCGACGCGCGCTCTACGTCGCATAACAAATCGATGTCCGATAATTGATGGCCGCTATTAATTTGGTAGAGTCTGTAGTATCGTGAGGTTGTAACGAGTGGTGAATTATGATGCTGATTTTGTGTACGTACCTTTTTTCGATGTATAATATATTAATATCATATTATATCCTCGATAATATATAAATATATAATACGTAAAGATTATATAATCCCTGATGTGGTAGGCAGAGAAGTGTAGTAGGTACATTGCCACGTTTAAGAGTCTAACATGTAAAGGAATGTGTGACTAATAAGAAACAGAAGAAAATGTACGTGGGTTAAAGCGCTCACTGTCTACTCTTTAAGGGATATTATTAGATCAAACATAATAAAATAAATAAAGTCATAAAAATAAATTTTAAGCTAGCAGTTAAATACAAAATATGAGTTATAAAACTCAGAAGATCAGAAATAAAATTCCCCTTTGAAATTAAATAGAGTAAATATAACAAAAAGGCAGTCCGGTCTGGAAACAAAGCAAAATAAAAACTGACTATAAATTGGAGAAATGCATTGTGATACGGCCGTGCCAAGGCAGTGGAATTGTAAGAGAATGGGGCATTTTGTTAAGTTGCCTCTTCATTAAATGCTTCCAACAAATGTTGTGAGATAAAAAAACGTAATTTCAAGACTGTAAACCCCCAAGGGGTAGGCAGAGGAATGTGGTACACTCCCACATTAGTTAGTATACATTGAACGTCGTTTACAAATATTAGCATTACATAACAGAAGTCGTTTACTTAACAATAAGTACTACAACTGTGAAGATAATATCTGTTATGTTCTGCAAGTTTTAAACTATATATAAAATCTTTAAGGACAGTTGATATAACTGCGTAAGTAAGGTTGGGATTCGACAGCCCTTGTAAAAATTTTTGCGAATCTGTCTGTATGCATATTTACGCAATAGCATTAAGCCTTGTTTAGTTAGGAACGGAGCTGTTTACATAGTTTTACAAGGGCTTTCAAAGTGGCCTGTTATATCCACGTTAAACACTTAAAAACCATTCATTGATGAAATATTACGATGTTAATACTCATAATGTTGTTCCCGACACCGGTACGAACGCCAGACCAATTACATAAATCCTATTTATGAACTGACTTCACTACAATTCTTTAAAAAGGGGCTAAAATTCTTCCCGACTGCGATATTACATTGGCGCCATAATTCTCCTGGTGTTTTATTAACTTGTAAGTCTATTATACGACAGGACGCCTGCAAAGAATACGACCAATCTGACTGTTCGTGCCAACACCAAATTGTGGTTCGGATGCAATTTATGAGACCATTTCAGACTGTGTCTACGTTTAGGCTAGATGCAAGTATTCGTGTTCCCGATTATTATGTCTGAGACGTCTGTCTTGTTAGTTACGTGCCTGGTTTGAGTAAACGTAGACGACAGTGGATAGAAATAAATAATGTGAAATGATAATGGAGGAGAAGCTCGGAGTCGCAATTTGTACTCGATTATGTCGGTAGGCTTACCCCATTTTCCGTGCGACGTACAATGTGTATGATGGAAAGTGGGAGGATAAGGTTTCCTGCCTATCCCTTCAGGGAAATTCAAGCATGATGTTATGTTAGGTTATAATAGATATAAAATAAAGGACATGTTGTCCCGTATAGAGCACTGACTAGGCCCGTATTGGATTGTAACTTAATAAGACTGTTCCTAGTAACCATGCTTAATTAATTAAATAATAGTAGTTATGTTAATATAGTTGTTTAAAATTCCATTTCTCACTCCAGGGGTTAAATGTTAATGCATATGCCTTTATAAAATTATGCGGTTTAAGATTGCATATTACTTGTTGTAACGACGATGCAAAACATTGCAAATAAACCTTTGACTTTTTCCCAATGTTCTCGTTTAATTAAACAGGTAATTATTTAATTAACGCCTTGGTGTTATTATAGCACTGAAACGATAAGTGCTTCACAAATTTCTTTGATAACCAAACGACGTAACAAATTTTCACATTATTACCATAGCTATGAGTGCAAGCTGCGAACAATTTTAGATTCGCTATACAGTGGTCCATGCAATTGTATAGTGGGGGAGGCCGGGGCCGTTTTGAATGTCAACTGTGGGGAATTTAATAAAAAGTGTACCGCATAGGGTCGCCATGGTATTCGCAGATTGCGCGGATGAGGGGAGAATCATAAATTTCCAATGCGCTGCTTAAATTATGCGAGCAATGAGGGTGGCTTTACAATTGTACAGTTCACACATAAACGTATTATTTTTAACCTTTATACGTTACGATAAGTCGTTAGTCCACTCTATGTCCGTTTTAATATCAACTTCGCAAGGTAGTGACGGTATGATGTTGTGGTTGAAATATTGGAAGCTTCTGGAATTGGTATTGCGACAAGCGAGGAAAATAAATTTCCTTCCTAACATCAAGTGTCTATTTCCTGAAGAGGTAGGCAGAGGAGTACTATACTCCTAAGATGAGTATAGTACTGTACTACTAAGATGTAGTATAGGAGTACTATACTCCTTTGGAAATAATTTTAATTATGTGCAAATGCATTTATTAACACGATAGATATAACTAAATAAAATTCAAAAACCGTTTGAAAACGTGACGCTGTCAAAAGGCGTCTCTAATATCTTCTTTACTAGATATTCATATCCATTTCATTGCTAATTTCGTTTTATTCGACGCCTTGAGAGCTAACCACTAATTTCCTGATCATTATCAAGTGATAATTAATATGAATTTATCATGTGTAATTACCACGTTGCTGTAAGATAACTGCGCTCAGTAAATAATTAAAAATTTCATTGTATTACGACTTAATGCGTCTCAGTGACTAGTATCTTCAAACGTTTCCGTGAATTACAATCATATTAAGCTGTTTAGTATGATACTCGTTTAGTTTATTTCTGCATTTATAATATATTTGGCAGGTGTTAAAATTAATTAATTGCACTTTCATTGAATGTACCGTGTTTTGGCAGCGTTTGTGGATTTGTAGCGATTGATAACTCGGTGTTTTTTTACATTATATCAAAAGTTTAAATCTTTATCCTGGGATCAATCTTGAATAGAGATTGTATTAATAGATATATGATGATCATTTAGATATGTTCAAGGCTTTAAGAGCGACTTAACACTGGTTAAATTAATATGTTTAGTCGCAAATTAATTTACTGAACATTTCTTAGTATTATTGATGTTTCTTTATATATCTGCTTTTTGTTTATGCCGTTGACTACGTTGTTGGTACATCAGTTGCGAGCCCGAATACTGGGGTAAAGGTTTTTGGTTTGACTCCCGGGCTGGCCAAAGTATCATTTGGTTTTTATACCTTAAAATTGCCAGTAGTAGTACGAGATTTGGATTTATGTCCACTCCGTATTACATGAGAGTCATAACATGAGCGGTGAATCGTGGCAGTACTACACTTCACTTGTTATTCCCTTGGGTAAAAAAACAGGCGTAATGTTATACTTCATTAGTAATAAATTCAAATTTTAAAAAATCCGCAGGAATTTTTTTTTTTAACCCATTACAATTTCACTGTTGGAATACGGGTCTCCTCTCATATTGACAGGGTTAAGGCCATAAGGCCGCAGGAATAAATATTATAAATAGCGTAGGTACACGTCTGTCGAACGCTTAAATTACAAGCACGTCTGTGACGACATATTGCCGCCAGACTTGGCTTAAGTTTGAAACGCTCCACACACTTCACTAAGTCTTTCATTGCGAAAAATTAGCATTTTGCATACATTAGCAATGTGTACTTGGGACTATAACCGTTGCGGCATAGTGGCCGTACCTAATATAGCGCGGCCGCTATAATCCGCAAATCCCTCGCCTCTGGCACTTCCGGCCCGCCATTGAATGCCAAGTACAGCTTTGACACGAGCTTAAACTGTTCCAAGACTAAACATGATGAATGCCCCGTTTCCCATACTGCGCTTTGTGGCCAACTTTCATTTGGGCTAAGAGTGTACGTATTTTTGAGTGCTGTAAATCTTGTTGAGCTACTTAAGGTTCGAGTTACATATTGTATAGCCTTTCATTACGTTAAATTCTGTTATATTAAGGTTGTGTTTACCAGAAATTACATGATATATTCATAAAATAAGCTTGACAGTAATTTGTAAAGGATCAAAACCAGTGACGCCAACCCATAGAGAATTGTTCACTGACAATTAAATTACAAAATTCAGCACATTATCTGTTTGGATATAATTAATTCCCAACTCGCATGCCCAGCGTGGTATTTATGAGTAAAATCCTCTTCCGAAAGGTCCATGTCCAGCAGTGGACTGGAATTGACTAATGATGATATTATGAGTTTTTTTCATGTATAATTTAAACTGCATCTATCATTACCAATGTCCCGATTCGATGGCGCACTCAATGTCAATGTTACACAATAATGTTAATTTGCCAAAAACTAATTAATAAAATAGTGTGAAATGCTAAAATTTTAAAATATTAAAATAATAAAAAAAATTTAATAGTTAATCATAATAAAAATTATTTTACAAATGCCAATTATATTATAAGTAGGTACATTATGTGGACACTAAATAAAACGACTACTTACGCATTACTTAAGTATTTAAAATTACTTAGCGGTCCAATTCCATGTTCCATGTTGGCTTATGTGAATTAATTCTCCGTTGTGAGCCGGGTAAGTAGAGAGCACGTGTTATAGTCGGGCTTACGCTATCCAGACAGGATAATGGGATTTGCCGTTAACTTTTACGTTGACTACCCACAAGTCCCGGCTAATGAGGCGATGGAGATAGCTACTATAATTACCATCCCCTTTAATCGTACGTGCAGATAAATTAGCTTAATTCTATTAAATTTAACACGACTGACAACGGTCCCTTGTGCCCGAGGGATCAGATGTATTCTAAACGATATATTCTTCTGTTAATTTATATGTAGCACGTTTTATAGATGGAAAAATAGTGTAATTTTGTGTTAAGAGGACAATAAAAAGTAAATAATATTACACATGACCATTATCACCGTCAATCCTTTTATCGTGCCACTGTTGGACACAGACTTCCTCAACAAATGAGAAGGGTTAAGGCGATAGTTGACCACACTGTCAATTGCCGGTTGGCATACATTACACCTCTTAAAGTAAAGGACACTTTGGGGAATAATAATATTTAATTAAATCGGCCGTTCGGTTATATTCGAAATATATCTTGATTCGGAACCTTTACTCGTGTGTCGGTCAATTAATTAAAATATTTCGTAAATCGAGGTGTTCCGTTAATTTTTTTTAACAATTACACGTAATATGTATTATTACTTTATTAATTACGTGACATGATATAGAGTGTCACGTAGATATGTTCTCGTTTCGGTATTTTAATTAAAATGACATCATGCTGTTATTATATTTGTTTTTAAAATAAAATATTGTATTTTCGTGACATCCATAGTGACGCTGAACTACTTTCTCGATTAAAATATGTAAAATATACAGAAATAATGTGGGTTTATATACCCCTCCTACACCTAAATAGTATTTTACAATGATTAATGATAGTTTATAATATTTTTGTTGTTTTCTTGACATTTATTTTTCTCCCATTCGCGGGATAACTGTTGTTACAATAATTCTGATATCGTCACGCCAAAATACAGATATTTATAAATAATTTAATCACATAATATTTATAGACCTAAGTACAGAAAAATTAATCACAGAAATATTTGTTCTGTGTGGGAATCGAACCCACAGTCCCCTTAACAGCTATTGTCATTAAATAATAGATTAACAGGGTAGGGAAAAACATTTATTACAGCTATTAATAATATTTAGTTCTTTAAGTGGCTCGGAGTCTGGCTGTGTGCCCGGTGTATGGCAATAGGCTCACCACCTATTCCATTGTGGGACTTAAACGTAACTGGTATCGATATACGCAAAGTGGGTATACGAATCGATATACGATATACGCAAAGCTGGCAGTGGTTGGATGCGAAGAGCTGAAGATCGAGCTCAGTGGCGTGCTATTAGAGACACCTATGTCCAGCAGTGGATGGGAATAGGCTGATGATGATGCTGATGATGATGAATTATGAATATTGATCGGTTTGACGGTAAATATGTATATGTTATTTTTAGTCACTCGAGGTACACCATTCATTTACAATACTACCAAGGATAATAATTGTATCAATTAAAAAAAAGTGGTGAAATTAGGAGAGCATTTACAAAACAACCATTCGAATTTCTCAAATCGACTCATTAACGTCTTTGTGGGCGTATCGTTATTGGATCAAAGAATTTTAATTTAAAAAAACCAAATTAGAATTTCTATTTTAATATTTCATCTTCTGCTTTAACATTTTTTTCCCATTTGTACATAATTAGCTCGCTAGTATCGCTGATTTGTGATAGAATCACCGTATTATAATCGGAGACATATAAATGTCTGCCATGCATCGTATATCATTTAAATAAACAGCGTTTCTATTCTCTCGTCGGCGTGTATAATTTTTGTGTGATCTAGAACCGTGATAAATTGATTTCGTTAAATTGGGTTCTGTTAAATGTGTTAAATCTGAATCTCGATTAATATTTTTTTTACATTGTGTTGCTGTTAACTAATTGGATCATTTCATTAAACAAATTTGTTTAGAAAGTCTTATATAACCACAGGACTATTACGTTTTTCTTTCTGAGAATAGATCCGAGTCCATATTCGTGAAAAACCCAAATACTTCATATAAAATCATCAGTATTTAACTTTTAAGGGGTTAGCTTTAAAAGCATTTTCATCCGATAAATATACCTTTGTATTTTTTATTTACCAGCTGGTACGAAAAAATAATAGTCCACCTTATATTGTGGTGAAAAATCTTAACCAGATCGTGATCTCTACCAAGATCGATACGATTTGTTAGCAACGAAATTGCTTTAACACTTACATTTTTAATTTCTTCGAATCACTGGGCAAATGTAGCGTAAACTGGCCTACTCGATAGAATTACATGAATCTACCTTATTTAATAATCTTGTATTCGAGTTCCGGTTACATTTACTTATTATTTAACAGACAAATTTAGAGAACAGCCAATATATCAATATTATGATTAAATATGTTACGTTATCCTCAACTTGTTTGCAACTGCACCTTGTTCTCTAAATTCAAGTATAAAGTAATAAGTACAAGCAAACGGAAGTCAAATACAAGATAAGTATCGTTTACAAGTTTTCACCGCGAGGAAGTGTAAACATTAACAGCGACATAGCATCTAACATACAAACCGACAATTGTTCCGTTATTTATTGTACGGTCTCTCATAAACTGCTGGAGGAATGGTTAAAAATAAATGTAAATAATAATAAACGTTTGACATTTTTCTCATTGCGACTCATTTATTTCTTGATAAATTGCTTTAAACACTGCGACGGAGTTTTCTTGTATGTTGTCAGTACGCAATATGTAATCCCGTAAAATTTATTAACTTTTTATTTATTGAATTTTATTGCGTTTAACTTTTACAGTATCGTGTGCCAAATTGCAAGAAGCTCGGTCAATAAAATGGAGGATTATAAAAACGTGTACGAGAATTAACATAAAACTTTTTAAAATACAATTGCTGCTTAAAATTCATCAATGCTAATAATTTAGCTTTAAAATAATAATATTGCGTTCTTTTTCGTATTAATCACATTAATGACCGCTTTTGGCCAAGATCGGATACTACCTTTCGATATACTTACAGTATTAGGGTGACAAACAGCATTGCTTGGTTATACCTACTTTACCATGTACTCAAATATATTTAACAATTCTGATTACTACATTGTTTTCATCGCCCTTGGGACCTCTCGAGGCGCAACATTGAACTAGGTATTTATGTCTCTCATTTAATGTCTCCTGAAAAATATGTAAAACAGATTTTATTGGAATGATGTTAAATATACAGAATCTAGTTACATCAAGAAACAGTATTTATTTAGTAACAGTAGTTTCAGAACTTGCTCTAATTCATTCTCGTGATCTCAAGTTATTTGCAACGGCTTGTACTTTTTGTGATGGCCACTGCGCCATAAAGACGTATAGAGAAAGTAATCAGGCAGATGAAAGCTCGTGAGGCTTTACGATCGGGCTGTAGGTGTAAATACACCTGTGGGTGTACGCCACTATTCCGTTTACTTTATTATCGATCCGGTTTAATCGTTCCGTGAAGCTGAGCTCGCCTTGTCAGGTGGCCCAAGGCCGTGCCATTAAAGTTCAGTGTTTCGTTTTGTTAACGTTTGTGAAACTCGGAATTTTACTAATAGAATTTAACTAATTAAATAGTTACTAATTATATCTTGTGATTTCGTTCGCTGTACGCTAGTAATGTAATTTTGTCGATTATTAAGTGTAACATGACAATGATAATACAAGTATGTTTTGACTATTTAAATTTAGTTAAAATCGTCTCATTTATTTCGGCGTGTTGATTGAACAAACATAAAAGTAGATGAAAATTGCAAATACAATTTATTGTGAGCTCTATATAATACGTAGTAGGTACGTAACAATCACTATCACCAACAAGTGTTTCATGTACACATTATATGCACATTATACTATTTTATCATTAGTTTAGTTATAAATAGCATTATTAATTTGTTTATGCAAGAAATAACGAGGCAGAACGTGTTTATTACCTAGTTATTTACTTTCGAAATCCATTTTCATTCTGTATCAACGATTAGAAGAAATAGTTGAGTATGTATGTTTTGAGTTAGTCGATGCAAATAAAAATTTCTATTGGGTTTTTTGCACCATGTTTTTGCTAATATATTTTTATAATACACGAACATCCAGTTAGTTTCCATGTTATCTGATTTTGAAAGGATCCCCTAGCCGCAATACTGCGATACTCCTTAGGTGTAGAAAGTAGGTACCTTTAAGATACCATGAAAAGGTGGGAAGGCGGGTGGAGTTATACAAACCTTAAACTACTTACATACTAATAAATATTTCTATGAAACGTTCTGTTTTATCTGTCTTTAGTTCTGCACTTCTATTGCTAGTCCCCACTACCTTTCAGCAGCAACGGCTAGTTGTTTAGTGAAACAAGCGTCTCAAGACGATAGGGGCCGTGACGTAAAAACATTACGCTCGCAAGCCCAGTTGCACAACACCTGAATTGGCGATGATGCCGTTATAATGGCCGACAATAGACGAGCGCTCTGCGACTCTCAAACTGTCTACCTGTCAATCTATCTATGAATATATACGAGAAGCCTGGGCAGATGTTTGTCAATTTAATACGGACACATACTTACAGATATTGATGTCAACTACTTTATAGAGGGACAAAATATTGTTAATCTGAAAATAATATAGTTTGCGAACTATATGTATAGCTTGAGAAATTTATTTTAAATGTAACGTCTTGTACTATACTTGTGTAAATAAAAAGATATAGCTATAATATGCGCGTTATATGATTTCTCGATGAAGATATATAACTTCATAAATCTCAATTGCATTTTGATGAATACAGAGCATTAAAACATCTAGGTTTGTAGGAAAGGTTTAGAATTGGGTCTTACTCTGGGATCTGGAGTTCAGATTCAATTTTACCATGTTATTTGCTTTTGTATCATCACCACCATCAGCTTAAAATATTCGTCTTCTGGACATACGTCTTCTTTAACAAACACTTGTTAACAATTTAAAAATCTCCGTATACGGTGAAAATAACATGTATAATTAACCAAGGTATGGTCTATGTCCAGCAGTGGACATCTAGAGGCTGGCGATGATAATGATGAACCAAGGTATTAATAAGAAAATCATACTCATCATCAAAGTCTGATAATTCTTTATAAGCTTTTGCTTAAGTCTCGTGCGTGTTGTGAACTTTGAGCGCCGCTGACATAAGCTCTAGTGTGGCACGACCTTAATTCTTAAAATGGACTGGTGCCGCAATTTAACTTACTGCAAACGCACGCGATCGGGCAAAAAGGAAATGGTCGTTTATTATGTCAGCTCGAAAATAAAACTTCTATATAGCGTTCGTCTATGCGTATACGAATACATATACATAAGGCATAGCTAGACAAGAAATCGTATAGATATTCAGTATTTATTATGTTAACTTATCATCTTGCCTGTATTTCCCTGAGCAGGTGAATAGGTAGGTACGCGTATTAAACCTATTGTCATATCAAGTCCAACAGTGGAACGCTGAAGGGTTAAATAATGATGAATCATTAATAGATGACAAAAAAACATCTTTATTCATTTTACGATTTGCTGCTACGATTCAAAACGTATCTGCCCTATCAGAATTTCCTAGATACACCTGTAGGCTTTCGACAATATTTAAAAAAAAATTGCTAATAATATCCATTGCCAACTCTCTTAGATTTATTAGAAACAGCAATGATTTAAAAAAAATATACAAACGGTCATGCACGCAATGACTGACCGTAGCGGCATAAACCTACATAGCTTTATATGTATGTACCTATATATATGCCAGTTAGACACATTTAAACTGTACGGTATAAATATGTGTTTATAATTTTCAGTATACATTTTATGAATCCTAAAATTAATCAAGTTATATACATTTAACGACATTTGTTATATGTTTATGTTGAGTGGAAATGACTTTCATTTATAAGGCTCTTAGGTATAGAGGCTGTATATATCAATATTGTAACGTTAGTCTTACACATGCCTTAATCACTTTAACTCTCCTTTTTAATGCTGCTTTCCGCATTTGTGGTATGCTAGTTACTTTATATTACAATTCCACCTGTGCAATTGTGTTTCCGTGTGTTTTCGTAACGCGAACACATTTTTATTATATGGACTATCTTGTCACTTAACTATTCCTTTTTGTATACATTTTATTACAGTTATGTGTTTTTACAATTGTTTTCGTTTATTTGTCTCAATATAACAACAATATTAATTTTTATAGTTTTTAGCATTTCATATTTTCATTTTAAAGCCTTTTTCTTTATAATATTATATTCTTTTAATTATATTCTTATATTATTTACAATATTATTATATGTTTAGTGATTATTTATCAGTTTATGAAAAATATATAATGTTAAGAGTTAGCGCTAAGTATATATTTCTATACCTGCCTATAATAAGTAGATTTTACATAACGATCCTTATTTGGTGCTCAAGCATTGATCGCCATTCCATTTCATCTTTTCTATGGAGTTCTTTCAAAAGTATTCGAACAAAAACGTCATGTGAACTTAAATAGGACGATAGCATTGTTAGTGTTACGCGTTAGTTTACTAAGGCGAACATCTTACGTAACATGGCTCAATTCTTTTCATGC
>DWMG01003305.1:0-12080 GCA_018244855.1 Elbella merops
CCGCGCCCGCCGCCGACCCGCGCCGCCACTGCGCACACACACACACGCACCTCTATCATACAATATGTCCATGGTACAAATATATCTGCTGTGTTACATGTTACATCATATCTATTCTTAAACACATCAAAACAACATTTGTCAGTGAGAAGTCAGACAATAACACTAACAGGAGCTGAGCTGTCTGGTCCGGAGTCGGGTGCGAGCCGTTTCAGAACAGCGACAGCCGAGAACAGGGCAGTGAGGTAGTATCCTCCTTCACCCGCTAGCAGGGCAGCGGGGAGAAGACCGGCCATGAGCTCCGCCTCCAGCTCCGCGCAGACCAGCCGACAGCGAGCCACCGTCCACGCGAGGACTGGCAGCAGGTCATCTGCGCCCAAAGTCCTCTCCCCCCGTATCTGGAAAAGAGAACATTATTATTCTAAGTAAAATCAATGATGTGTTAACTCAAAAACTATAATTAAAGATAATATTAATGCGTTATTATGTAGGTACTATGGAGATTTAAGTTCAAAAATAATGTCCAAAAACTATATGTAATTATTTTTGATTCTAAGACTAACTACTATTGCTAAGTATCAGACTTTGAATTCCAATAAAACTTCTATGTTAGAAATAATAAAACATATAGTTTTTATTAATTGAGTCCACTATACAGGAGAATTTAAAAAAAATCAACTCTAAAGTAGATTTTATTATCTAGATTTGAATAATTATTGTATTTCTGACGGACGATATACAAAATAATGATAGTTACATTTTTGGAACGTATAGAAAAATAAAAAGCTTTGGTAGATGATTACATGCTAAAACATTCTAGAGGGAGATAAAACTGTTAATTACCCAGAAATCTGTTCCACCCTGGAAATGGAATCCAAGCTATGAACAAAAAGTACATTTTACTATTTATTTCCGTGTTTTTGTTTAACTTAATTTTTTTATCTTTCGAAGATATTATTTATTTTTATCTCATATCTGTGTACGTACAGCATTAAACATGACGGATATGGCAGCAAGAAGGTTTTCCAGTTTGTCCAAGGGCGAGTCGGCTTCTTGCATCTTTAAGAAATGTTTTGAGATCACTGCTAAGACAGCCGACGACGGGACTTTTGTAGATTCCTGTAGTAAAATGATAATTTTAGATTGAAATTTTATTTTTAAGTACAGCAATTGATAGTTTTGTATATTTCCAATAGTAACAGATAGTACTTACGCAAGTACTTCAAGTAATTAAAGCCAGATCAATTGTATATAAGTGGCCTAGTTTAATACGTCTATTTTAATTCAACTACAAGCATTACAAATCGTTGTCGATGTCATGTTATCGGCGACAAAAAAGTATAAATTTAAAGGTCATTGCATTTTAGTTCGTTTTTGTAGGATGTTAAAGCACATTTGCACACGGTGTGAACACATTGCCAATATCTTATCAAACTGTATCGTCATCAAAGCGTTATAAATGCTGCATTATATACAAATCATAAATTTACGTAAGTATAGACCATTAATGATAATTGTTGAATAACGTGAAGTACCATAATAGAAAGATACATGGTAGCATAATTGAGTATATCGATAGGAAGGTGCGTGAAGCATACAATGCGAGTGGGGGCTGACCTTGACGCCCAGCTGCAGGGGCGTGGCGTGGTGCGCGCGCTCGACGGCGGCGTGCAGGCGGCGCACGTCGCGCGCGTGCCAGCCCGCCAGCAGCGCGTACAGCTTCACGCGCAGCGGCCGCACCACCAGCCGGTGCATCACGCCTTCCAAGATCGCGTCCAGGTTCAGAAACTCCGTCGGCTTCAGCTGCCGAAACACGGGATATTACAGCCTCACACAAGGGACTTGCGATTGAAACGGGTCCATCAGCTTTGCTTGTAAACAGCATGCGATTTGTAATAAATTCTAAGATCAATTTGGTCTGCACACATACAGGCGTTTAGAAACAATACTGTGCCGAATTGACGCCTATTGACAATCGTATTTGCCTCTATGCAATTGAGGGATTTTAAGGCGCATTGTTCAATTGAATTGGATAAATTATCCATTTTTTTTATTCTGAGAATAATAGCATTAGCGTACATACACAAAATATAATATATGAGTATATTTTCTGTAAATATAGATTCTATACATTTTGTATGTAACTTGACTATCAAGAGTTCTTTTTCTATCATTCATACTTTAATATGATGTAAGTATACCTTAAGCCTCTCCTTTTCGACCTCCTTCTCGAATTCTCTCTCGCCATGTTTCACTAAATAGTTCTTCATTCCCGACATAAACTGTCTCATGTTTCGCATCATTATCTACAAAAGAAAATTATATAATGATAACGTTTGTCTTGTGTAAATCAAGATACTCGTATCATTACTTACGTTGCTATATTTAAATATGGTAAAAAGTGACATATACATAAATAAGTCGTATTTTTACATTGTTTTACTTATACAAGTATTTTAAATTTTAAACATATATTAAGAAGTACGTGTGATGCTAATATAATTGATAAAATTAAGAATTATCTAATAAGATAACGGTGTGAAAGTAGATGTAATAACTAGGATTAAGAGAGGGATGTTTGATCATCTAGAAAAATTGAATGACAGTATGTAGTCTAACAAAAAGCATTTATAAAGGAAGTGTAAATTGTAGAGTCGGAAGAGGTACACTTAGAGGTGCTTAATTAGATCAAATCGGAGATATCTTAACAGAAGAACGGGTCAAAATATCATTCAGTAGACGATCATGTATGACGAAATTAATTGATGCAGAATAGGCGTAAGAAGTTTGTCAAGACCTTAGCAAATGGAAATTCTAATGTCTTCCTACCCCTACAAGAAATGACCATAACAATATGTACCTATGTATGTATTAACACACCTTATTTTGGAAGACTACTGAAAATTAACCTTCAGTAAGTTCAAAAAATTTACAGTATACGTATGAGTTAAAACTACTCGTATGTATTTTATATTTTATAGTGCGTAATTATGTACTTGTCGCTCTCTGATTACCGTGATGACCTGGCGTGCCGATATACGATAATAATACGAAATCTGACCTGCGGGCACGTTTCCTTAGAGTCGAGAGTGCAAGAGATGAAGTTGTCAATGTTCTGCGCAAAGGTGGTGCTCTTGTCCTGTGCCAGGTGCAGCGCGTAGGCCCGCAGCGCCGCGCCCGTCCCGCGCAGCGTGCGCCCGCCACGGAGCGCGCGCACTCGGCCCGCAGCTGCCAAAATCACATTATCTCACTTAAATATATATAATAATTACCACATATTAATTAATATATTATAACATACAATAAATTAGAGCATTTCTTTTTACTTCCAATTATTACAATGTAAGAAAAGTAGTTCAGGTATGTAAGATAGGAACAGAATTACACAATTCCTAAGTAAACACAGTGTTCGCTAGAAATGTTATCAAAGAAAAATAACGACTATCTTTGTGTCATTAAGAAAATGTTAATCAAATTATGCGTTTATTTTACTATTAGATATTACAATCATGGAGTATCGGGAGCATTGATATTTTAGCAATTCGAAAATGTTCAGTAAGGTTAGCAATATCTGGCTTAGCAGTTGAATTGGTACTTGATCATTAGTGCTGTTTCTGTTATTAGCGCTGTCTATATGATAAATAAAGTTCTGATGTCCTATTAACCAAGCATTCTTACATCTTTAAATAGCTGTAATGCAGTTAACATCTGAATGACGAGGCGGCCTCTAAGCCATATGCAAATCATCGTATACAGAACAGCGTAGTCTTTTTGTTCATGGATAACCGTGGCTCCTAAATTTGCTGTCTAAATAGGTCAAATATTGGCGGATAGAAGCGTGAGAAGAGTGCAGCTGACGAACGTGAATAGTGATGTATCTAATAATGATAGAGATATTGGACATTATGTGCTCTTTGCCTATTCCATAAAGGTCTTGACGTGATGTATAATAGCAATAAATCCATGTTTTTGACACAACAACTCCAGAATAATAAAAGAATATTTGCAGATTTGTTAAATGTTATTGCACGTTATTTGCTGAACTTGTCACATACACGTGTTACGTCCGAGCCGCGGTAGGCATCACCAGCGTGGTGATTAGTGCTTTCAGAAATTCTATATTCATTTGTCTTGTACCTACATACGTAATATAGTCAGTATAAAATGTAGAAAATATTTTCTTTAATTGGATTGTATCATAATAACATTCCAATTATTTCTATAAAATTTAACGAATGTCGCAAAGGAGTACTTTATTTTAAAATGTAGCGGTTAAAGGAAATATATAAAATGAAAACTTTACCTACACAGATACGAATTCGTTAATCCATTGGAATTTTGTTCTGTTTGTACACTAGTTTTTTTGAAATTACATAAATTACATCGTCTTAATTTATTGCACAATTTTTTCCAAAAACTCACGATCGCACTAAGTACACGTTTAAAAGGATTTACGTGAGGCACTTTCCCATTACAATTGTTTTGCGCGTTTAATTCATCACAATGACAGGCTGGAGGTTTCACTACAATCTCGGTTATTACTCTATTTGCACTTTTCTCTGCTAATATTTTACATAGAGCAGTCAACGATTCAATTTTAGCTAAATGCTGTTGAAATCTTGGTTCATGTAGCTTTTCTTTGCTAACGACCACCGAATCACTTTCTAATACGTATTCATTCAGTGTATCACTACGAAAATTTTTTATAGTTGTTAACGCATATACTTCATCTGCAAACGGCACCACTGCCGATAAATTCGGAGGATTCAATAATTTCCTTTTCTCACCAGATTCACGTGAATCGATATTTTTGTTCCTATTCTCAAATTTTCCAGAGCACGAGTTTGAGCTCGAGCCGGGAGCTGGTTCAGCACGCTTCGCGCACCTTCCTTGGAACAACTTTTTGAACCACTTCATGGCTGATCACCCTGCGGTTACGTCCCGCGTGCACGAAAGATTTGAAGCGATGATTTCTCATTCACACGAACTTGGCCGCAGTGCGACTCGAGAGCGTGCAACCGTCTGCGTGCTCAGCCTACTACCGAGTGAGGATCTCACGGCACGAGGCAGACCTTTACCCTTTAGCCGTAATTAATTTATTTACACACAGCTAATATGCTTATGATAACAGATGTACGTCGCGGTTCCATTGTTCGTGTTCTACTAAGTTTAATTGATTCAGTAATGATGTGTAATGACTCATTATTTTGTTATCAACATGCAATAATATTACGGACATCTGCATAACCGATGCGAAAGGTGATTTGACGTAACAATACGAATATATGAGTGTTAGCGATAACATGAGATATGTAACTTATATGTTTTACATCTATTTTATGTTAAGGTACAGTAGGTATGGTAGTAGTAGATAGTTACGTTTGCAGACTTATTTTACGAGCGATTCTCGTCAGTATGAAATACCTTAGGTACTACAATATTAGATAAACATATTTATGGAATGAGGGCGGCTAGATACTTCGCATTCCTGATAATTTTATACTATAATATAACATCGTCAGTGTAATTGAGTTTGTAATATGTTTCAATTTTATCCTGCAGGTACCTATATGACGACTTAAGCACTTATATTAATCAGATTCTGGAAATGTTACAAAGGCAGCAAAGTAGCATTTCCAAAATAGCTTCTTCAAAAAATCTGTCAATTATTTATTGGTTTGTTTGTACCAAACTAGAATATGATTCCATACGCAATTTAGTCTCTGACTTTGCATAGACTAAAGAAACCCTTTTTACGATACCGTATTAGGTATGAATTTTTTACAACTATCAGATTACCATAGTTCAGCATCTGCATAGTTTTGGTCTCAAAATATTATTATAATCAGGTACGTATGATTGAATACTAAAATATTTTCTATTGACGATATTAATACTAAAGGATGTATCAAGTGAAACATATGTAACGGAGAAGACCTAATCTTTCTTTATTTACGATAGGAAATATTGAAATTAATATAAACTCTAATATGTTTTTATACAAATCCTACCCAGTAGGGTTTTTTTTAAAGGCGCTTACCTAGTAAGGGGTCAAGACGGTCTCGAAAGCTTTTAGCGCGCGCAGCCGCGGCTGGCCCACGGCGAGGCACGGGAGAATCCCATTCACACCCGTCGTCCTGTTGAAGTAATAGCCATATTACAATGCACAATTTTAATATAATCGAAATGACATAAATTAAGAGATAAATTCAAGTAAAATATATACAGTAAACATCGTTATGGGAATGGGTTTTATTGTTTTTCTTTTTACAAAAAGTATCCAGTAGATATCAGTATTAAATTTTACTTACTGCTTCGTAGTTGTGTTGAACACCGGACGGTGGTATCAAACCATCCCACTGAGAACTGTCCCAAGGCTCCGAAAACACCGTACCGTCGTCGCTAGCCTATGAAATTTTTTTTTAGTTAACACTACAATATAGAATCACTATAAACAGTCAAATCATCGTAGTGGCTTCGTTTTATAGATATGAATCCTTCCCGTTAAATCATTGTAGGAAACTTTCGATGTTTTTTTTTTTTTGACTAATAGCAATAATAATAGTTTACAATAATTCATTAGCAAGCCGTTCTTAATAAAAACAATGACAAGATGAGTAAGAGACACGGCGATGGCCATGGCGAGCGCCACACATACACAAAAAAAAAAACAAAGACGGTTGGGTTCCTTTTTACCAACAATATACGATAAAAAAATTTAAGAGAATATTATCTGTACCTGTTCAGATAAAGGTCTGAGGTCGTGTACATTGTCATAGCAAGAAGCCCGAGGAGGAGACCGGATTTCTTCTGGCAGTGCCGTCGGCTCTGCGTTCAATCTCAGTTCTGGGAATCTATAAGAAAAAAAAAGATTCTTTGTAGTAATTACAAATTATGATCTATATATACAATTATTTCTGCTTAGTTTCACGAACAATATTGTGTATTTTTAATAATATGGCGGACAACTTTTTTTTATTCTTAACGCGAGGGAACAGGCAGACGGACCCACCTGACGGTAAGTGGGCACCGTCGCCTAATAACATGTGCAACACCAGAAGCGTTGCCAATGTTTCCCTTTTTTGAAGGAGAGCTCTTTTCACGCTTATCTTGAAGAACCCCATATCATAGCGCCCCGGGAGTACCTCAGAAGGAAGGTCATTCCACATTTCGCACGTCCGCTGTAAAAACGAACGCGCACTCTGAACCGTGGAGGACCGCCACATATCCAGTTTATGCGGAATTACTTTTGTTAAATTGGTCTGATTGAAGTATTAATAAGAAGACTACAGGAATAAACTATTTCGTAACATCACGCCTGTAATCCTCGCAGGGGTAGGCAGAGAAGTGTAATAAACTCCTACGTTTCACCAGATACGTTTAAGTAATCTCCCATGGTGGTGAGTAAACGATTTCATATAAATATAGTCCGAAGATAAAAAAGAATGAATATTTATTTACCTCTGAGCCACAACTTGATGTACAGTCAGTTGTTGGGCTCCATCATCTACCCCACTTAATCTGCTTTCCTGTTCAGCCAACGATGGAAACATGCCATTTTCGCCGCTTGGACATTCCTCACTTTTGTCTGCAAATGAATTATTATTTTGTATTTCTGTCAACACGTTAAATAAAAACATTGTTGATAACTACTGGCAAATAAAATGAGAAAAGTGCTACCATGCCCCCACCGTTAATTCCAATGTTAATATGGAGTGTCAAAAAATGATTAAAATACTAATATCGTTGAAGAAACGAATCAAAATGGCTTGAATAATTAAATGATGAACGATTAACAAAGAAGTAAATTTCATAATTAAAGAACGAAAATGTGTGAGACTCGATAAAAGAGCCAGGAAGGAATTTTTTGGCAATAGTAGGATAACCATCAACGTCAGCAAAGAATCGATCGGATGTACCCGACTGATGAATTGAATTACATGGACAAGAAATTTTGTTGAAATAGAAATACTAGTTTTACTTTATTGAGAAGTGCTGTGATGAAAAATGAATTAACATGTACAGAAAAGGGGAACACCATAATTTAAAATGACTAATTTGTCTAAGCCCAAAGTAGTGAAACGAAAACAGAAAAAATAAGCCGTGTGGGGACTTGTGGTCTCATTATTAACACTGACTTATGAACTGCCAGCTGGAATCAACGGTCCAGGTCTGGTCGTTCTTGCCTGTTGCCTTGGAGACGCGCGGCGGTTCCACCGGTTTTGATTTCGGCTTGCTTCTTAGAGCTACCAGGTTGTCCACCGACGTTGATGTGTTGGGTGATGATGCTATAAATACAAAGAAAATAATTGTTAAATCGAGAAAATTTGAATATTTATCATTCATATATATATCATTTATGACTTAAAAAATGTAACATCACACTTTTACTGGCGTGAATATCTTCTGCCCCTTCTGGGAGTAATCCCAGGTAAAAGGGGAAGCAGAGGAGTGTAGTACGCTCCCGCGTTTCAGCATTTACGTTTAAGTCCCATGGAATGGGTGGTGAGCTTATTGCCATACACTAGTCACTAATAAAAATTCTAAATTAGAAAAATTCCATAGTACTCCACTCGGAATTTGAACCCAGGACCGCCCGATTGGCAATCGCGCTTGCAACTATTCGACCGACTGGGCAGTCAAGATTAGATTCAGTCAAGGTAGTAGATTTATGACACGCTCTAATTATTTGTTACACTAGAAAAATATATGATAATTTCATAAATAGCTAACTGTTTCGATTTTCAGGTTTATTTCAATACATGCTTAAATGTGCATTATAAAGATATGTAACGTTAAGAGTTTTCAAGTTAATATCTGTACATTAACACGCTGTGAGTTTAAATGAGATTATTTTATATCAAATTAGAAACTAACTATCGGTATTAAACGAAGAATATGTTTATATACTTACGCGACAATTCTTCTATACTGTGCATATCCCGAAGAGGATAGTAAGGATGATTTTGATTAGGTGGTTCGGAGTATCTTTGAGAAAGACTTACTCCAACTCTCAGCAGTTTTCGTCTTTGAACTGGAGGTAAAGCAGCCTAATACAAAAAGATAACATTTAAATATTAAACGAATGAGATTTAACCATTTGTTAATCATATTGCCACACATGAATGAGGCTTCAGTTTAATTTGTGTTAATTCTAATATACTTACTTCTTTCAATGCATCTATAGGATCAGCGTAAAAGGGACTACCAGCGTTATCTTTTTCGGAGTCATCCCCATTAAAATCCTTAATACAGTCGTCCTCCAGTTTTATAGTTTCCATACTCTCAGTGTTATTATGGTTTTCTCTATTTTTGAAAGAAGCTTCTATTTCTTCAGTTAACTTCTTATTCATATTCATTACTATGTTGAGTTTATCAGGCCTTTTTGCTACAATGTCTCCTTTGCTATTAGTGGTTGCTATAAGCTCACTGGAGCTATTAAAACTCTTCTTTAAAGAACTATCGGAGAGGTTTTTCTTTTCATTGAGACTTTCTGATGAGTTCTGTTGTATTAAGTGCATATTTTCTTTCTCTAAAATTGATTGAGTACTTTTGGCAGCGTTGAGTTTTGCTAAAAGGGCATAAAAAATGTAGATTTTTATTACGAAATATAAAAATGAAATGTTTACTAAGCAATTATGTTGACTCACGCAGTGTATCTGGTAAAAGATCAGGTCTTTTGCTTTTCATAAGGCCGTTGCTAATATTATTGTCGTTTTCAGACTTTAGGGCAGGCTTGAACGTCGAGCAGTTATTACTTTCTGGGCCCCAAATATCTTCATAGTCACTGACTTTATCCATCAACGAACTTCTATAATACACACCTGGTGATTCGAGAATATCGGATTCCTGAAATAAATTGAGTTAAATTGGATTTAATATTCTCAAAAAAATCATACATTTAATGAAACTATGTGATTAAATAAATATATTCTGTATATCAACATGATTGAATATCGTGCGATTAGTAATGATTTTACAGCCAACAACACAAAAGGTACATTTTCTTATATTTTTATATGCACATGCTAATTTACTACTTATTGTATATTTATAAGTACAAATATATAACACAAATTTCATAATTTATTATATTCATTTTACTGCTTGCTCTGGTTCTCTATAACACAATTAAAAACTTGTTCAACCTTATAGTTCAACCCCTACCTGATAATGTCTGGACTCCTTTCGTAGGGAGTGTTTACTCCTCCTTGATCTACCAGATGGTGTAGTGCTCGTCGTATTCGTAGTTGGGGACATAACTTTGTCTCGATCCTTACTTACAGGAGATAAAATAGATTGATTGGAAGTTGGAGAAAACACATTTTTGTTCGACAAAGGGGAACTTCTGGATAACGGCGAGAAAACTTCACTTTTATTAGCTTGGCTTATGGGAGAGAAAACACCACTTTTGGATGAAATTGTGTCATTTGATACTGGGGAATTGATTTGACTTGTCGGTGAAAATATCCCACTGGTAACAGAATTTGTTCCATTTGGCGACACCAGTTGATTCGGAGCAGTACCGTTACTAGACTTAGTATACGTGTTAACTATAGGATCAATAGATTCTGATGTGTTTGTCTGTGATTGGGATTCTATCGGAGATCCAACGTCGGTGGTATGTTGCTCGACAGTTTGTCTTTTAAAACTGCCGTGTAAACTAGTTGCCATTGCATTTATACATTCTCCTTCAGGTGACAGACGATGCATCATAGTCTATACAGAAACAGGAACAACGTGTCAATAAACACCTCTTTATACATAACAATACATTAATTTAGTAAGATTATGTAATAATCAAGCTATTAGCTAATTACGTATCTGATTAGCACACCAATACATGCTGTGAACGCCATGCATATGAATGCATTGGTAATAAGCCCATAGTAAGATATTTTCACAATGGCTTTCTTACCTGCATTTCTCCATTAGATTCTGTAAAACTTTTGGACGCGTTCATCATATTGAACACAGTGTCTGAGCTGTTATTATTCATTGTATTAGACGCAAGCGTTAGTTGCAACCGGTCACTTTGAATGCTCTCGTTTATTTGATGGTTTTGAACTTGCGTGTTATTCACACTGAATGTGACTGTAGTTGTGACCGTTATGTTTCCAGTATGTGAAGCCTTGTTAATGGGGCTGAAAGCTAGAGCCTCTGTTTTGGGTGACAGGGATATCTTTGATATAGGTGGCTTGGCCCATCGTGGAGGTGGAGGCGGTGGAGTGGTTTTGACATTACAAATAGGGGTGGGAGAATGTTGCGTGTTGGTTGAAGGAAATGTATGAGGCTGTGTTATGTGTGCCTGTAAACAGGTGAAGCAATGATTAATATTGAATTAGAAGAAAACGACACCGAAAAGCCTTAGTGTTTAAAATAAGTCAGCCAATAAAACTTACTGTGCTAGACATAAGATTTAAAGTATTTGGTGGGGTAGGGCGAGGTGCCCTGACGAATGAACTACTTGGTTTCGCTGGAGGAGAAGGTGCAGTTTTGCCCTTGAATGTACTGAGGTTCTGATTTTGATTCGGTGGGGAACCTGATGTGTCTACTGGCGACATTTTCAGTACTACTTTCTGTTCATTTTCTGGGCTTAACACCTGTTCGCGATTATTCGCTGCTGAATCTGAAATAGTTGTAAAAATTTTATTAAGTATTTGTCGCCTAACATTTTTCAAAGTCTCAATGTCATTCAAAAACGTTTTTCTATTTTAATACTGGTATTGATAGCTTACTTGTATTGAAACTGCTGAGACTAGATCCAGTATCAGAAGGCGTCACAGCCATAGGGACAATTCCATTGGCCAGTTGGCATGAAGAGAGGAGATTTTGTGGGTTGTTCTTGGGATTGGCCATGGGATATCCCCAGAACTCTTGGCCCAGTAACGTTAAAGAACTTAGCTGATGTCGACTCTTCGCTTCACGGAGAGCACGTGGTAATTGCAGCTGTACTGGTAACTCGTCACTAAAACCAACATGAGTATATAAATATTGAACTCTGGATTAAATACTTTTAACTAAAAATAATAAAAATTGACTCATTTATCTTTCCACTGTTTGAATATGGATCTCCTATC
>DWMG01003306.1:0-12076 GCA_018244855.1 Elbella merops
TATAAGTTGACCTCTAAACAATTCGTAAAAAGTAATGTCCGAATAAAATCCGATTTTCAGGCGAAACCCAAACCAAACCGACTATTAGGTTCCTCTCTGTGTTGGTGAAGCCTAATGCTAGGCTATTGTTCGCTGAAACTGAAATTTTAGTTAAACACCATTATAATAAATACTTGTTATTTTCATTTTGTTATATGCTAATGTACAAAAAATCGGATATCTCTACAAGGATAACATAAATACCCTTTAATATTTTAAACATAAAAGTCTATTTGCCCTCCACAACAGTCGCTAAACTGATTTTGTTGACATTTAATATGGAGATAGTTTGAACTGGAGGAAGGACAAAGGCAAATTTTTATTTCAGCCTATTTTACTTTTCATAACTAAAGTACTTTTATCACGCGAACGAATTTCTAAGAACGCGGGTGGAGGTTATTTATAAACAAAATAATCTTAAAAATTCTTTTAAATGAATTGTTTAGCGCCAAGAAATTTCATACTAATTTTGATTATTAAAAAGAATTACGTAATTTTTTAGTTACGCTCGCCGAAGTGGACGGATAGAGGCTACTTTTATTTTATATTTTATACTCCACACTAAAGTAGAATGTTTTAAACAATTTCTAGAACACTTATAATAAGGAACATCTAAACTGTTCATTTAGAGACGGGCTAAAAATGTCTATGGACAATCCATGAACAATAAGGTAGGTACTCAGTATAAAACAAGGTCAATGTACAAATACCAAGCTTTAAAATTTATATTATTATCCATATACAATAGATAGATATTGTTTTTAAAGTGCCTTAAATAATTATTTCTATAATTTGAGTTACAATTTTAAAAACTACAAAACCTTGAATTTGTATATCATTTGTTCAAAATTTCTGCTAATTATAGAACAATTCGTGTATATTTGAAGTACTATTGTACAGATATTTCTGCATGGTCATTAATTATTTAACTACCATTGAAAATTTCTACAAAATCAAGTATATTATTAATTAGTACAAGATCTCTTGTACCTAAATTATAACTTAGCGACATCTCTTGAATGATCTATAAAACAATGATAGTAGTTTTAAGTTGTCCTATTATCCGCTGGATGGAGGTGGTACTAATAAATACAGATTATTCGTCCAAAAATTATCATTACGGAAAAACTTACATGGTTAATATTTCCGTTTAATCCTAAGCTAATTATTAATGAACGATTACTAGGAACTGTTCATAGACGGGACCTCGGCTGTCAATCAGTGAAGATTGATATGTAGATTATATATCCTGTTCATTAGTACCTACTTATGCGCGCTATCACACGAAAAACGGGTCTAAACACTATTATTGGGTTCCGACAAAGTGTACCCATAATTCCCTTAAGACGCACCATAGAATTGCCCAGTCTCTCTTACAAACCTAATAAAAGAAACGTACAAACATCCGCATATAAGTATATTATCGTCAAGTCAAAGATCATCAGTTCTAACAGAAGAGCTCCATTTGTTAATACCAAAAAAATTACGGATCAAGATCGTAGAAGGTTCAGTATATACAATCAGCTTGACACGCTCCATAGTGGCTTGACTGTGACCAAAAGGCGTCACTGTAAAATCATTTTGCGCTATCACTCGGCCACGGTGGCATCAACCACTGGGATATCCCTAAAACTTTAGAATTAGTTTGTCCGACATACAAAAAAGATTAACACAAACAAAACTACCCCCACCTCGATACAAATCTAACGTGACCCGGCAAATCTATTTCATACACAAGTGCCACAAAGCTTCGTACTGTTACATTTACAAATACAGAACTATCTTCGCCATCATAACTCGCGACGTCTGACCTCCTCTGTCATTTGGGGCGAGACTGCGTTGTCAATTATAGCCTGTGTGAACAGCGCTTAACCTGTTTTACCTTTATTATTTTAGTCGAAAACACCCGTGTGAAGCGCGCTTAATACCGCCAGCGATATGCTGACGTAAAAAAGAAAAATGTATAGCATGGACAAGTACGTAAATGTAAAAAATAAAATGTTATTGGTTTTGTTCTCAGCTTTAGTCCAAAACCGAAAACGTAACCGAATATTCGGCCTCTCCTTTAGTTTTAACCCTAATCGTAAACAAAACTTAGGCAATGTTAAGACTTTCAATAACTCTGCCTTCACTCGAAGGGTATAAGACAGAGAGGTATAATTTTCATTACCAAACCTTCTGCTATTTTGGAACTGTTATTATAGTGAAAAATCATGATACAAGATGAGAAGGTGTCATATAGCACCTCGGGCTCTCTGTATTAAAAAAGCACAAACAGAAAAATAATTTCATATAAAACTGTGCAATGTCTACAATCTTGCTTAGCATAATACAGCATAAATAAAAATGTATAATTCGTATAATATGAGCAAAAGAATTTTGATAGCGTAGTTCATTAGGCTATACAATATGTAAAATTACTCTCATTTTAATCCCCATGAAGAAAATAACGTAAATAATTTGAATATCATTAACAAAAGCAGAACCTTTGTGAAATCATTTCATAGAAGAACCACGTCAGGTCTGTAAAAATAAAGATTTTTGGTACTCGGTGTTCTCCGCCTACCCTGCAGGGGACCTGCGTGATAATATAAAAATAATTATTATCATTACAGCTTATAAAATTAAAAAAAAATTTGAAGTTGTATAGATCCATCGCTGCGCATGGAACAAGCGATTTAACCAAGTCAACCAGTAACTTCAGGACAAACGTGCGCATCAATTTATATAGATCGCACTACGCTAGACATGTCGTATCATTGACGAACGGAATGCGTATGAGGAATGGACGACTGAAATGATACTTAAATTTATATAAAACATATTGAAATAAATAAGATTTATTGGATAGATAAAAAAATCTAAGACCTATTTTAATCCTTACCATCAAGTCGTAACTGTGTTGAAAAGACCCTGATATTTTATTATAATTATGTTAGGTTAAAAAAGACTCACAATATCAACCTGATGAATCATTAAATATGAATTTCCAAAATCTCGCGAATTCTGGGTAAATGGTATAATTACAAAAAAACGTGTACAAACTATTCATCCATCCATCAAACTTTGGATGTCCACTGCTGGACTTAAAAAAGAATAATTTTATCGTAGTACAAAACAAAAGGGCTGTGTAAAAAAAATATTTAGGTAAAAAATTTCAACTATAGAAAAATTTAAGCGAAGCAAATACAGACGTAGAATGGAACGGATGTGGAAGTTTAAAAATGACATGTGTCATGTCTGAAACATAAATCAAGTTTATAAAGTATGCTATAACATTTTTCGGTTTGCAAATACTGTTTTCATTCGAAAGAAGTATATTTAGAGTTATATTGTAATTATTTTGATATTATTGTACATATAGATTAACAAGTCGCATTGAAAATAAACAAAAAATAAATTTAAAAACGTTTGAACCTTATAACGTATAAATTCAACACAGTATAATCTATTCAATATACCGAATTTAACTCTGTTTCAAAATTGATTGAAATAATATGAATTACATATTATTACAATAATTATGTCCACGCCCTAATACTAGTATCTATGTATAATATTTTCAATACGAGACACAATATTGAAAAAAGATAAGTAGCTTATATTACTTCCTACATCATTTCAAGGTATCCCACACTATACTGAACCTTGTCACAATCCGAATTGACTCAAAGCACTACGATGCAAAATATTTGCCAATTAAATTGTGGAACAAATACTCATAACACTGTGATCTATTGAACCTCAACTCAATATGTTTATTAATTGTTACATAATCGCGCCAGGTCCCTTACGGCGCAGGCAGAGAGCATTGGATGTCAAATATCTCTATTCATACTGTCAAAATGTTTTATCCCTCCACACATCACTCTCA
This sequence comes from Elbella merops, assembly GCA_018244855.1. Lineage (NCBI taxonomy): Eukaryota > Metazoa > Arthropoda > Insecta > Lepidoptera > Hesperiidae > Elbella > Elbella merops. The sequence continues at coordinate 3,914 of DWMG01003306.1, forward strand.
TAATCTCATATACGGACGCAGGCCGTTTACAGAGACTTGTAATATTTCATGTTATACCTACACATAAAAACACATGCCCTTTTAGAGTACTATTCGCCCTTATTTGTACCCCTAAACCGTAGTTTTTGGGATTCTCATCCGCTAACAAATTAGAGGATCTAATTTTAGTTAGGATATAAAAGAATAGGATCGAAAACAAATTGCAACTTCATTCCCGTTAGTTTAGTGGTTAATGAACGTGGGTCGACTCCCGCTCGTGGCAAATAATTGTGTGATGAGTACAAGTATTTGGTCTGCCTGGGTGTAAAAATCAGTATATGAATATTTATATGTCTATATGTAGTTTATCAGTCATTGGTTTACAGTAATACGGATTCTACCTAGTCTGGGATCAGGCGTCTTATAGGCATATGTCTCTATTCATTATACTGTGCATGCCGATTACAGTGTTATTAACAATATTTTTGCCTGCCAAGACAAAAGGGTAATTCTTTAATACACGGAAATTTCTATGAAATATGCCTATTGCGGTTATCTCTCTTCATAAAAATAAGTCCCAATGCTGGACATGCGTTTCACCCACAACTACGAAAAGCATAGAGCACACGCCACCACGCAACTCCATTACAGATTACGGAGATACATATAAAAATAAAAGTAAATCTTATATTTTTGGTCTTCGTTTCAAGAAGCCTTCAGCGTGTATTGGTATGAAGTCATTCTCATAATTTGTTCATAAAAGCGTTAACATACAATTAATTCAAAAAATAACGATAATCTAAAATGTTTTAATTTTCAGAATTCAATGTAAATTAAATTACTCTTTAATTAAAAAAATTTCTATGATTAAATTTTTGTGTAATTAATTTTTGACAATGCTACAGAAAATGTGTCCAACAGTCATCTGCTGAGTGTAAAAGAGGACATAAGTGAATACTACTTAAGGAAAGTCATATTTCGATATTAGACAATTGGATAAAAACTTAAAATTCAAACTTATATGACTTTAAAAATATATGGACTTTATCATTTACACAGTAAAAAGTACATTCATTTGTCCTTCATCTGCATACAAACATACATAATTTGTACTAGCCATGTTTACTAGCTCACAAAATTTAAAGTTTAATAAATACATATAATATGATGTGTATGAGTACAATTATCGGTGACACGTTGCCGCGGTACATCAACAACGAAAGCTCCAAAACGCTCCTTCCTTGAGTCATTCCGCGAAACCACGTCACCGGCCAGTCGCTCCCCCAATAAATGAAATTTAACAGAATGAGGGAAAAAAATCAATACCACCACTAGTCAGCATCGTCCACTATCGAGCCCTCCTAATTTACTGCCGCGATAAAAACAAACCGGCGATGTGTGCGTCGGCCGCACGCCGACATTAAATACTATAATATTCATACAACATTATGAACCTGCCCTTATGTAATACTCATCAATTATTCGACGGCCGATTGATTTCACAGCACGTGAATTGTACACATATAGGTAACATACTCACGGATACAGTAGACGTCAAATATTCTGAAAGTTGAGCATCCTAGTGAAAGCAGTCGACGAACCCGGCGAACGCACCGACAGACAGCCAATCCGCCATGTTGTTCTCAAACGTCAAATTTAAATTTCGAACCGCGAACTGTCAAACCGACCGAAACTTGGCTCAAAACTTAAACGGTTCTCTTCCTGAAACGTTTTCCCGTTTTTGTAGTTTCGAAAAATTTTTATGTTGTAATTACGCCTATCTATAAACACTTTATTGTATAAAACGGTATAAAAATATTAAAATTATGAACTGTGGAAAACTTGTAAAATGAAAACGAAATATAAATATATATTAATAATAATAAAAACGTACAAGCCGCTCTGAGTTCGAGCGCCTACTGACTTAAAATTTTTGGGTATAAAAACACGCTACAATAGCCTCCGAAGGACCGAGCCCTCTTGATACTTGGGCAGGGAGTTTCGCGAGAGCGGTTGCGGAAGTTGAAACTATTCATGTAACTAGTCTGCTCTACTCATAATAGTTATCTCTTATTAACTTTAGTAAATGTACAACCAATTACAAAAACTTAAAAAAACTATTCATTTTTCCTTTAAAAATGAATATCAAGGAGTAGAATAGGACAGACTTTCACTCGCCACATTAAATATGACCCTGCAAATAAGCCTACAGACACATTTCAAAACATATGTATATGCATATTATATGCTATTAAATTTTAGGGAAAAAATTAGAATGACTCTAATGCAAAAAAAAACTTGTCAAATTTGTAGTATCCTCACAAACAACTGCATAATCACCAATGTTCTCACAAATGTATGAATAAATGAGTACTACGAAGGCTGCAAAAATATGCCAAGTAATGTTTAACAATAAAGTAGTTCACGGAATACATAACTTACATCATATTCTCGGTAAAACCAGTAACACTATTGGGAACAAGCATTGGTAAACCCTGACAACGTACGTTCTACTTTGAAATAAATTCATTCGTATCATGATGAGTATATGAATAATGGGTCAAACAGAGCCTTAGCTGTGGAGAAGGTTATAAACCTTCTAGGTTACAAACCCAGGATTTATTTCGTTTACCTTTCACAATATATCTGTCAATAACATGTTCATAGTCAGTGTTTATATTAGTCTACAAATCATTTCCTTCCTAATTAAACCCAAATATTTCCAATGTTTTGCTGGAACAATTTAGATATTAGAAGGCTTCCTGACTACCGAAATCACCAGAACAGAACATGGCAACACCAATATAACTGTTTATTACTAGTACACCTGAAGGAGTACTTGCACTAATCTTCTCCAAGTGCCAGAACTTGCGTAGTGATAACGGTTTGAAGAGTAGCAGATATATGTGAAAGGTAGCAAGTGATAGGACTTTCAACACACACAAGCACCGAAGGTCCTGCTTGATACTCAGTAGTAACAAATCGACTGCGTCTGGATTTAGAACTGCATGCCTGATCAAGATGGTTTTGGTTTGCATAATCATCTTTACATTAGGCTCACCGTATCCCTCTTTGCTACTTACTACTTTCCAAAACATGTTTTTCCACCAAAAAGTGAAAGTTCAAGTACCAAACATGCTAAGTCGCGGTATTTAGATGCGTGTGTGCGTGTGCGAGGGGCCGTCGGAGTGTGGGTGTGGGGGTGAAATTTTTCGTTTTTCGCCCACTTTTCCGTCCTGCTCTAGTTTTTCGTCTCCCTCATTTTTTCCTCGCTCGCTTTCTTCCTAGTCCCACCACATGTGTGCCGGGTATAGTACTCCACAGAGGCACAGATAAAACAGACGTTTCCGGTTTCAGGCTGATTGTTGGAATATTGTTTGAGGTCAAACACTCTACACGTGCAATGGACTCTACAAAACCTTCAGAGTTTCATTTTTAAGTCTCAAAATACTGTGCCCGTGTAATACTATTTTGTAAATCTTTTGTGAACAAACAGCATTAAGTAAACTATGAAAACAAATAAATTTTAATCAATTAAATCATTGTCTACCAGATATACGACAATAACATCACGACAATAAAATGTTTATAACAAGCTAACACATTTTCTTCTCGTCTCCTCGAAATTCAACTAACGAAACATATACGTCAATTTTGAATTCAAAAAGTATGCAAAACTAAAATACTATGTATTCATATGATAGAAATAAAATGTAACGATGGTATATCAAATAAAAGCTCATAACATAAATCTGCCCTAACGAAGATGATTTGTCTGCCGTTCGCGGGTATACAGCGCGCCGCGTGTTCGCCGCCCGCCCTCGCTCCTCACAGCGCCTTACTGCTATACATGGGGCTCCAGTTTTCACTTTAATTGTGTTCAAAAAAAAATTTTTTTGTTTTTCCATTTTCACATCATTTTAGTTAACTACAACTGTTACATTGTTAAGACTGTAAATTCCTTGCTTATTTTTTAGTGTTCTTTTTGTGTTAGATATCTGTAATAAAAAAATGTTGTTAAATTTAAAAAATCTAAGTTATCTTAAATTTAAAAACATTTGTTTAAAACAAGTGTAAATAGATGATATTATAAGGGTTTTGAAATGCTAAAAAACATTCACCAATTCATGGTTTGCTAGGAGTAGAATACGCAGTACTATAAAAAATTGTGTTTCGTTCTGAAGGATTTTTATGTCTGTGTGTATACTAGAGACGACAAGCTCAGTCCACAAGAGTAGCATCCCGTCTGCGATCAGCTTCAAATAGGATAGATATTGAGTAATACCATATAAAAAGTAATTAGCACTATTTGATCTGCTACTCTTACAGTCTCATAACTATAGTGATGTCCCAGGGCTTTTCTTTTGTCGACACACTGAGCAATCGGTTGCGACTAATACTCATATAAGACGCTATAATCAACATTAACAGCTTAAATATGTATTTTCTTACGTATTTTTTATACTTGGATTGAACCCGGACCTGCCAGTCACGTAACATTTCAAGGCCACAAATCACTAGTTAACGACAAATGAGCCCGAACACCCTGTACAGCAGAACTAGGAAACGAGGGAGTAAGTACACACGCCCCCTCCCCTAGGGGAGTACATGGCAAATACGCGAAAGCAATAGGACTTTTAAAAATTCTCCAGAAATATGATTTATGTGTTGACGGCGAGAACGCCTCTCCTTCAAGGACGGGGGTATGATTCGATTTTTTAAACCACCCGAGCACTGCCAGCTTTTTCTCCAACGTAAAAGTATTCATATTGTTTTTCTTTAAAACTGAACGGGGCCTCGGCACGAATTTTAAGTCAAATTCAAATTAACTACTGCCCCGCCAACCAAGTCTCGTTGTTTACTGGCTTTGTTACGAGTTACTTACTTACTTACCATAATGCGTACATTACGGTCACTCACACACAAATATTGTTACATAAACAATTAATTTTATACACAACAATCACGCTATACCAATGACACAAATGGAACGTCATAGATAGTTCGAATTATCGATAAATTCGAAATTTAATCTGGAACTACGAAACATGTATAGGTTTTTTTTTCTTAAACGTCATATGATTACCACCAACCATTAAATTTTTGTATAACTAATATAATATATCGTTTTGTATTCTTGGATTTGTGACGAATCCCTAAGGTCAAATTCTTCGATACCCTTTAGAACTGTGTCAAAACCCGTACATTCTTTTGTATTACACTACTTTTACTAAACAGGAAGTTGGGATCCTACCGCATGATATAACCTCAATTATTTTGTACACCCGTCCTAACCAGTCACTCATCGCAGAACTAACCATGCCCTCCTTGATGTAACAAAATGATTAGTACTTGGTAACACGTGAATACTCTGAACGCTACCAACTATACAAAAGCATACATTATATACATATATAGAGAATATATCGTATCGTATTATAATAAATAATAGCAGCTCTAAATATGATGGTACTGTACTACATAGACATGTTAGTTCAATGAGCGAAACGTCTTCAAAATAAGATTTTATTATCTGTCCCAGAAATGGCTGACAAAACGCTACACGTGTCTCAGTTTAATATACTTGATATCTCGTGCGCCTTAGATTAAACCCAAAACCGACGATACATTATTTTGGAACCGTATCAACTATTCATTGTTATCAAGACAAGGTATATTGACTATTTTCAAGTCAAAATTGTTAATAAAAATACTATATTACAATTCCTACCGCTTAAGGGGTAACATATTAATAATATAATATTGTAGAGTCCTGGAAATATCGTTAATGGAAAATAATTTCCCAACCTACACTTTTATATGGAAATGCGTGATAAAAATTGTTTTGTATGTCAAACTAGTTATAATCTAACTGGAGTGTATGGAACTTATTTCTTCAGTGTGTAGAAAAACAAAAAATGTGGACGATGATACCATATTAAATCAGACCAGCTGAAGTCCAATATAATATCATATACTCTACTAAATAGAGTTACGAACTCTACAATACAAATCTCCTACTCTACGATGTAGAGTCACATTCTACACAATATAGTCAGTACCAAAGCCACATCCTCCACAATGCAAGAATCCTATACTCTATGATAAATATGTAACTCTATATTTGACCTCTCGTCTAGAGTTTCATACTCTTCATTGACCCTCGGTATACAACCACATAGAGTTCTTCACAACACTATTGTGAAGAACTCTAGTAGAAGTGGTTGAATACTCACGCTATGATTATTATAATAAATGTGTCTATAGAAAGTACCTTAAATCATATAAGTTAGTGCACAAACCAAAAAACAGGTACTCCTGAACTTACGATTCAATCATAATTACGTCATTGACAGCTTCAACCATATACTCGTATGTATGTATATCTTACTTTTTACGCCGTACAACACGAAAGAGGCGAAATTATAGAAAAAATTCACATATGTTATTGCACACCTATTAGTCGCAATTCAAGGATAACATATCTGGATTACAATTCAAAAAAGAATATAGCTGAATATATAGCTGAAGCCTTTTCGTATATTCATATAGGTAACTAATGAATAGCGTTGATACTGTTGATACTTAGAGATATTTGGAATTAGATACACTCTGCTTACCCCCGTTACGGACCTGCTTGTAAATTGAATTATTATGTAAATGTGTTAAAACATATCTTTAACATATATGAGAATACATATATTCTAATCGTAGACTAACTCTGAGTAGAAATGTTCCAGAAACATATTTTTAGGAAATTGTAATTCTACGAACTGTAAAATAGGTCTAAATCATTTATTAATAATGTTATGGGAACAAATACTATTCGAAATCCTTTCTGTTGCTTATATAATTAAAGATATTTGGAGTATGTTTAATGGAATGTTTCATGGGTCGAAAGATTTTATACCGAGCTCAGGAAGAACCACGAGTGAGAATCGAACCAATGACATCCGGTTTAGGGATCGGCCAATCAAGCCAACGAGTCTTTCTTATTATTATAATGATATATAATGCTTATAACATATTAAGGGTATGTTGCACCGCACTCCACCCCTATATAATATATGAATATGTTCTCAGACACTTATTACTATTAACAGTATTCCACCTCCTAAAAGAGCACAGGGATAAGCAGAATAGACAGTAAATTATAAAGTAATGTTATATTTCAATAAGTGAATAAAAGTTAACTGAATTATGTTCGTATTAGTGGGAATGTACTGCACTCCTCTGCCTACCGCTTCGGGGACTACAGGCGTGATCTTACGTTAACTTCGATTTACGTTACCTTACGTTCAATGATATAAACTTGTACTGATGAGCTACATACCGAAGTACACATTTATACTTGTATAGTGACCTATTTTCTTATTTTTACACCCGGATATAGAAAAATACACGTACGTGCTCAGTACACAAATGTTTGCCACAAATGGGAATCGAACCTGTAACTCCAGCTCAGCAAGTTCACTAACCACTGAACCAACGGGCATATACTTCATATACATATGTATATGTTGTAAATACAACTTGACTATATTAACCAATTACTTTTAATGCTAAATCCTCATTACACTAATATGCCAGTACAGTTCTGGTTACTCATCATCATCATCAGCCTATCTCAGTCCACTGCTGGACATAGGCCTCCCCCAATGAGCTCCATCGCGCTGTCTTCGGCTTGTCGCATCCTGCATCTGCCTGCTGACCTTAGCAGATCGTCATCCCACCGGACCAGAGGGCGTCTAAGGATTAGGTCTGGTTACTCATCACTCGTCATTTGAACTAGATCGTCGCATCCTGCACGTCACATTTCGTATCCGCCGAAACCACTAAGTTACAAGCATTTAAGACCAGATCCCTTTACAAATTACACGCTGGAGCAACAAATGCGGACATTGTGGACATCTTAGAGCCAAGAAATGTACTCATGGGAAACTCCTTTACAATCTATAGATAGTCGTTGAAAATACACGTGGGGCCAAAAGAGCGGATGTGCGGCTTAAAAATCATATTTTACATCATGATTTTTCTATAGACAAGGCACTGTGACGTTTAAAAAAATTAAGGTATTATTTTATCACTAATCCAAAACCTCTATAGGGTAGGCAGAGAGCACCGTATGTCAAATATTATGTTTGTTCTTACAGACCGTACGCTTCGCTTTTAAAAAATGAAAAT
>DWMG01003307.1:0-12074 GCA_018244855.1 Elbella merops
ATATATATATATATATATCACTCAAGGTATCTCACGAGGTAGGAAAATACCGAATGCCTAGTATTGATGTTCTTACAGACCTGACGTGCGGAACGTCAGACTGAGAGTATCTGACATATAGGATCAAGGTAGATTAATCTTGGTATCCTCAGGCACCTGGCTTCATCGACATGCGAATTGTATATCTGTTTTGTATTTACCTTAAATATTACAATGTAGCCTTTACACTTATCAAGGCATATGACGTCATCGTATGAAATCATTATCAACGTGTTAAAAGCACACTTGGTTAGTATGGTTTTAAAATATGCAATAAAATGTCTTGTTTGACAACCTTTGTGGCAGTAAACGGGGAAACAAGAACTAATTGACGTGTGGTTACATACCTTCATAGTTTTTATTGGAAGTTATATATCTTGGCTCGCACATCAGCGCGCGTGCGATGTGACAGACTTAGGTCCATCTCTTTGTACATTGTATAATCTAGAACAGTTCCGCTATGTTCCTCCTGACGAGAATACGCAATACCTCCTGCTGTAATGATGTTCTTGATTTTCCTGAAGATACAAATCTTACGCCGTCCGTCTCAGATATATGCCATCTCACCATTTGAAAGTGTTTTCGAATCTCTTAAGATAAACTATATTTGTCATTCATTCTGCTGCGTATTCGTTGACAGTCGGTGAGTGAGAGATGCAACGGTGACACAGTGTCGGCATCAGTAATATCTTTGTGTGGGTTACTCCTCCGTCATTTCCTTAACGTTTCGGCTAGCCAGATTTTCTCCACGAGTGGGATCAGTTCATGGTTTTAAGGTAACTTTAAGTAGGTATTTTGGCTACGATAAGATTGGTTTGCTGAGTCTTGCCTTTTTATAGGATCAAAAGACATGCACTACTTTTTGTCCTCTGGTCAGGCATAAGTCCATGCAGTGGGAATATTGAGATTACTAGGAGGGACACAGAAAGTCTTGTCGAAATGTTCTTGCCCTCGTTCTACCAACTCCGCTGATGATACCATGTTGGCCTGTAGTGTCTTTCTGAAGCTGTTTTCGCTCGTTGTAGCCGTTGTAGGTTGTACTGTGTTAATGTTAAAATCACGACATTTAAGACAGGAATGATCACAATCATATACAATACGTATAGGATACAATTGTAAGATTACTATAAAATTTCTATGGAAGGTTCAATAACCGAGTCTTTCTGTTCAGGCTTGTTCAGATATCTTTCTTATAATTTCGAAATAGTTTCATTGCAAACGTTTTGAGAAAACTTCAATTTGCAATCGTTAAAAGGAAATAAAAGGAAATAAAATAAAACATTAACGGGTAGTGAAAAGAAAATCTTAAAACAACAGTATTATTATAACGAAGAAAAGAAGTAAGAATCTAGAAATGTTTTTCATTGTTTTGTTGTAACTACATTTTATAAGAAAACAAGTAATTACATAACACAAAAGTAGGCGCTGCATTGTGATTTATTTCCGTCGAAAGAAATCTAAGTTTTCAGTAAAAGTATTCACGAACTCAGACAAACACAAATGTCAACTGTTCACAAAAAGTATAAAACGCAAAATTACAGACGTAAACAAAACTTCGCGACCACAACGTAGCGTGGCGGTGCGGAGCAATTTGTACTCTATTACCTGACAACAAGACTGAGGGTGTGATGGCAGAGGTCCCTGAGGTTATAGCTATGTACAATCACGTAGAGAAGCCTCGAACAGCGTGGAATGGAGGAGACCGATAGAATCCTATTTCGCTGCCATGTCCCACCCCCGGGGGCGAGGGGGCCATTATTCGCGATCCTGCATCCGACGGACCGATCGAGTTAATAAGACGGAACTCTCAGTCTGAATCTTAAATATTATTATTACACTCGTTCAACAAACATAACTCTGATTAAAAATCTCCAAGAGAACAAGAGATAGGTAATAAAAAAAATTTAAGTGATGAAAAGAGTAATGGCTAGATTTTAATGGGGTTTCAGCGTGTGCAATTTACTGCGTTTTAGAGTTCTTATTGGTGCGAGGGTATCGCCGGGCGGCGTGCGAGCCACTGCGATTCTCTCCTATGTCCGACCATTAATTTTTATTTATCGTTAAAACGATCGATAGGTAGCGTGCTCGTAAAATGGCCGCAGTAAACGTTTATGTTTGAGTTTTATGATGTTTTAATGTAGCGTTTTTGAAAGCTCGCGACTCCAGAGTTTCTATTTTATATGGACTGGTCGAATAGAATTATAGGCAATAAAACATGCAGCGATGCGCTCTAGCGGTACTTCCTTTTGGAATATTACTTGTTACTCTATAACTATAGAATTATTGTTCGGTACATTACGAAAAATTACCGATGTACATATATTCGCCGCAACAACCCAGTAATTCGTTCAAAACTTAAAGTAAGTACACGGTTATGGTACAACGTACCGGAACCGTACTATCAGCGTGCCGGGAACTTCGACAAACGTGTTGTGTGCGCAAACAAAAACAATGGAGAAAAAAGCTAATCGGCGAGCGATTTACAGCGGCAGGAGCGTACCCCGAGGGCAAATTACCGATAATCGAGCGACTAACCAAATAGCCGGTGTCGATACAAGTTATCGACAATAATCGGCATAATTGCTAGCGCTTCGATTGTTACCGGTCGCCATTATGGGACGTGCGCGGTGTTTTTAAACGTAACCAATCTTCTTGACCTCTCATTGTCTACTGTTCTCCACCTAAAGCCCCCTAATGTTCATCGCCCCCGGGACGTGTGGTAGTTCACATCAATATGGCGAGTTCGACAACTTTTTATATACGCCTATTATCAAAATTATTATTTATTAACTGTAATTGTCAGCGACGTTTTGAGGGTTAAGTTGGACGTTTAGTGTAATTTCGGTCCGTTTGGGTTTTTCGAGGGCTCACCTGTAATTATGATTGACAAATTGCGGTCTCTTCTATTATGATACTTACACCTAATCTATAATGTTTACTTTTTTTATGTTCTTAAAAATTACGCTGATGGAGCAAATGTCAAAATTAGACAGGTAACGTCTCTCTACGTTGAGGAAATGGCTGCAACTTCCTGTCGACATTAAAAATGATGTAACTTCAACGGAAGGTATACTTTGCTGTGAGCTCCTTCAGACCACGTGCGTACGGCTACATCCATCAGAAAAATGTTGTTTTAAAATGACTTATATAACAATCCTTTGTATTGCGAGTGTTGCAGGTAAGTGGCTACATGTCACGATGGAAGTCAATTTTTAAATTGTACTCTTTTTGTGGGCATTGTGTGGTGGTAAATGGCGTGAAATTGTACGAGTGACCAGTGTTTGTAGTTTCTGTTCATTCCAATATAAGCCTTGAAAGTACGTTGAACTCCGTATTTTCGATATTGCGAAAATTTATATTGAATGTGGCATTTTTTGAAAATCGTGCCCATTGTTACGGCGACCTTATAAATCGGAACTCAAGTATTGACGGCTTTCTACCTAGTTAAATTTTCTTCAGAGTAGCACCACTTTGACCTGTTATGAAAAAAAAATTATATATTTTATATTTTTTGTTTATTTTGCTGAATTATTCGAACATTTTGTACAAAATTGATAAACTATTATTTCCAGCTTATAACATTTTATACGTAGACCCCAGTAGTTGCTTCTTTAGAGTATCCTCATTATCAATATCAGACATGAGACGGATGGTTATCAAGAAGTAGCACAGAGGAAAGATCTACATATATAAGCGTCGTCTTTGACATTAGAACCTAGACAACGCTCAAACTGATTTTTTTATGATTTACGATCGAATTTCGTTCGCTATTGGGCCCCAGTTTATTGCAATTGTACATACAATGGGACACGAAATGTCGTACTCTTATTATTATATGGTCACGCCACATTCCTTATGTAAATGACAGAGAGCAATAAGTGTAAATTTTTGTCATATAGTAATTGATATAATTATTTATTTATATCACTCTTTTCTATGTTACATTAAGTGAACAAACCACAATTAAACAATATTTGTAGGTATATATCTTCATAGAAGAAAATCGAGTGAGTGCGGAGTAGGCAGGGAAGGGAAATAATATTTCCTTATCTCGGCCCGACAGCCCCATCCCCCCAGCCAGTGTGCTCAGGGCTCAGAGGTCGCTTCCGACCGCCTCCGCGCTGACAGCTCCCAACTCGCGACGCGCTGCCGTTTCAAAAAAGAATTGGAATGGAACACGGGATGGAAGCAACTATTCTGTTAAAATTGTTTTTCTTTTTCTTAATACGGTCTATTGCAGGCTTCGTTAAAACAACACATTTTTAAATCTAGCTACAATTTTGGATTAAATATATTAATATATTTATATTAAGTATGTATATTAAGTATTAAACAGCCTAAAATATATTAAGAGATCGGCGTAAAATCCACTTGCATGATATAATCATAAATAATGACGTACGTGAGAACGTAGGATGTTTTTTCTTTTTTTTTAACCGCAAGAAATCTTTTCCTGGCTAAAGTAAGAACAAACCCATTAAGAAAACAAAAAGTCAATCTGACAAAGTGTGAATCACTATTAGAGTAGTTGGCTTGCACAACGGGAGATGGAGTGTGATGTGGCCCCTGACACTGCCCAAGGTGTACATCTCATCGGGAGGTCAGAACATGTTGCTATGATAGTCGCCAAAGATACTTGTAAGTGTTAAAGAAAAATTAGTCGTTGGAATAAGCGATTTCTGAAATGGAGATCGCGGCTCAGCAGACGTACCTAGTGTAGTATGCTGTCTGGAAAGCTGCAGCCAGAAGCTGTATGAGACAAGCTAAAGACACGGCCGAATGGTGCTCATTAAGAGAGGTATATTCAGTAATGGATGAAATGTCATACAGATATGCAATGGAGAAATATTTCTCTTGCTATTATAAAAAGGGTAGTTTTGAATAAACAGAGATCTGAGCACTTAAAATAAATTACACAAATATTGGTTCAAAATTATAATAAACGATCTACTCGTATTTATGAATAACTTGACCTTAAAGACGACAAGTTTCAAATCGTAGCATGTCAGCTGTCGAAGAGGTCAATATTATTTGAATGCTTGTAGAGTTCATTTGGTAGTACAGATTAATGGGCAGCAGGTGAACGATCCCACTCCGTAACACATATTTCTCAGAACGGTCATAACTCACATCAATGCAATTATATACATATGTATATGACATCCGACACTCAATTGAATGCTTGTTCGATCAAAATGCTCCTTTCATTCGCAAAAACATATGCTAACAAACCGTGCGTGGCGTTGCTCAAGTTAACCTTACGATTTTAATAGCCTGAATCGGGAATCGAACCCGCAACGCCTCATTTCATTCCGCTTCCTCACTACATCTGCTAGTCTACATACGACTTTAGAATCGTGTAAATACGAATAAATTTACTTCGAAAGTGTATAGCGACTTAATTGGTTCGCTTAGTAGTTAAATATTGTAAGTTGCGTAATGGCACAACCTGAATAGAACTTAAATGCAATAAAATAAGGTTAAATTTATAAAAGCTTTGTTAAAATGCAAGTTTCTTGGTTCTGAAGTAGTTTTATGAGATTTGGTCATTTGCGTCTGGAGTGGCGAAGCAAGTAATTTACTGATGCTGGAGTTATTTCCTAAGTGCACTACTTGTCCATTAAAGTCAGGCTGTAATGGTCCGCCGAATAATTTCTTATAATACGGGATTTTCATTCCATCATCAGTGTATCTCAGCCCACTGTTGAATATGGGCCTCCCTAAACAGGCTTTTTGCCAATAATCCCCACAATGGGCATGCGGCTTGCGGATCGCAGAACACAGCTTCTCATACCATCTATGTTTTACATTACAGTGCTAATTTATTGCAAGCTATACAATAATCGTTGCTTCTATGATATAAGGGGTATTTAATATGAAAAAAAAATCTGTTCAATTTTATACGCGGTTGAATTATTTTAAGTGTTCAAAACAACCGACACAACGTCTCGGCTACCGATTCCGGACCACGGTTTATTGTTTCCAAAATTTTATGGCCACTAAATCATAATATTCTGCGAAAGGCAAAAGTTTCGCGATTAAATATCGTGAAGGGTTAACTATCTTTTAATGGTACAGTTATATTAAAACCACTTCCCAGAAATAGGATTGGCTCCTAAAACGCTACATCACTTCGCCGTATGAAAGTCTTATATAGCTTTCCTCGCAGCCGTGTATGTAAATAAACGCTGATACAAGAACAAAAACAGCGCTCGTATTAATAATGGGACGAAAAAAAATAAAGAACTTATTCCAAAATCGAACGGCGGGAACGAAACGTCTATAGACAATAATGGAAAGGAACAAAGAAGTAAAAAAGCGGGAAGAAACCTGTCGACGCCATGTTGTGTGGCACTCGGCCTTCACGCCTCGGCCGCCGAAGATTATCTTTGGAAAAAAGAACCGAACGGGAGGCACTTCTATTCAAGGACAAAAGCCTTAAACGCACAGTCAAGTCACGAGTTAAGCGCCTCTAACGGCTACTGAATAAGGAACATAATCGTGTGAAGTAACATCCAGTTGTTATCGTTTGGTTAGTTCCAGCGAGTGAAAAGAAAGAGCATCGTCACCGTGCGCCTGCGCCGTCGCTGATGACCTGTCAATTCTGCCGTGTTCCCTGTAAGTCGGCGGTTGAGAAAAAAGTGACATTAGAGTTGGCCATCTATTATTTTGACTTTAAGTGGGGAGATGGAGTTGAGATTGATCGTGTTTGGCTCAGCCCTTTTAATTACATCGCATTCAGTTGCTTTTGTGTCGGAATTCTACCGTACAGTAGACGCTACCTAATGTTGTTCACACCCACAAAGATGCTTTAATGTATTATGTGAACATAGGAGCTTATAGTATTACACATATAAAATTAATAAAAATTTAAAAGCTCATTTACTTTATGAGTTGCAGTTGTTGGAGCATCATGATAAATATAGCACTAAAACGTTTTGAACTTGTCAATGATTCTGAAGAGTAAAGTTCGCCAAAGCTTGACGCAATTTGAAAAATACTGTTGCTTTGAAAATATGTCATTTGTGCAATTTTTCCAACAAACCTATTCGTATTTCGTGTTCATATTTTGCATATCACGACGTGTTTGCCATTTTCTTGAATCTAATCTCAGTATAATTTCGTAGGCTTGTCATATTGTCAATCATGCTGCCATGTAATAAACGGTTTATGGTTAAGTTGCATAATAGAGGTATGAACGTATTGCTCTGTAAGCAAATTTCAAGCCAATGTAGGTAAATTTACCTTCATTGTTATTTTGTAATAGGACGTTTTTGATGAATCTTTCAACGACATTTTTTGTTTTCCTGCCTTGACAGTTGACAAGTACTAAATACATACATATCTTATACATTATTAAAACGTGCTGAAAAATATTAGAAAATTATAATTTTCGAGTGATACTTCGTTGAACTTTGTTTGATTCTAGTCATTCTATTTTCTGAGTCTAATTTACACGTCATAAAATACTTAGGTCTCGGGTCCCGACTATGTACTTTCCTACATTCAGTATACCATCTACTATACATGTAAGTTGTTTAATGGTTGGTTACATAATTTTTATACACAAATATTTTCTGTCATTATTATGTGAGTTATCATGAGTGAGTTGTACAACTTTTAAATTATAGTATCGTTTGCTTGACCACAATGAATGTCTTATGCGTGTCTATGACCGTTTCTAATAACTGTAGAATCTCATAATATTTTAAGTTGGACAAGGCATCTACCATGTTAATAAATGTAGTCATTTCTTAGATTTACGACAATGAAATCTCAAGACTACTAAACTTACCCATGTACGTAAATTTCGAACTAATCTGTCCTTGTTCATCTTGTATGGGTAAATACATAATTAGGTATAAGATAGTTAAATGTACCGTAGATTTGGTGGCGAGGGAGAATATGGAAATGACCAGTATCCGAGTGTCCATGATCAAGGAAATGTGTAACATGAGCGATCGTTCCATCACAATCGTCGATTCTCCGTGGCGGCGTGTCGGGCGCGCGTGCTGTATTTCTCGCGTCTCACCTCATTGTGCGATTTCGTATGCTTGCCCGTCATTAGCGTCAAACGTATCATTATGTGACAACTTGTTCGCCAACGTTTTATTTATATTTCGATTATTATGCTCATTTGCGTGTGTTTTTGCAGCCGTTCCCGGACGAGCTGCGTTTCTTGTTGTTTAACTAGATGGTCGTTGCGATGTTCTTTGTGTGCACAGGTTCGTTCGTATTATTTTTAAGTGATATTTCAAGTCGCCAGCGTAACCGCAAGTATGCGTGTTGATTTTTTCTCTGTAACAACCAAAACAATGAATGTGAGATATTTTATGTGGTATGTAGGTGTTCCAAGCGGGGTACTTTGACAGATTACACACAAAACCGAGTATAAATAAAGGATGCCACTGTACACGCGAGCAATCTGCGTGGGTCACGACTTGTGGTCACGTAGCCGCCGCATTACCTACCACTGCTTACCTAGTGGTCGCGCCGTGATATTATCTATGTAGATGGAAATGTATAAAAATTGCGACGCGCTTCGTCTGCGAGTATGGCTGTTATTAGGCTACGGTCGACTTTTTATCGTAATGATCTCCTATCTGTCTTTTATGTGCTTCAAGAAGATTCTATGCAGGCCTGTATATATGTATGTATTTGAGGCCTGAATAATTAATATTATTCCCTCGTTTCTTGGAGCGAAGTGAAAGATCGGCTTTGGGATACCCGTGTACTAAAACCTTCAGTA
The DNA here is from genome assembly GCA_018244855.1 of Elbella merops. Classification (NCBI taxonomy): domain Eukaryota; kingdom Metazoa; phylum Arthropoda; class Insecta; order Lepidoptera; family Hesperiidae; genus Elbella; species Elbella merops. The sequence goes on from DWMG01003307.1 coordinate 8,789, forward strand.
CTTAATGAGTCTTAAAGCGTCAAGAAGTCGCTATGATCGATACCTTGCTTTAATGAGTGCCAATTCCTTACTGCCGTACACAGGGTGATTCATCGATAGGAATCGATGTAAATAATTATAAAACTTAGAATAATTTTAAATCATTTTGTGGAGGTTACTGTGGGTAGGTTACATGAATAATTTCATGATCTAAAAGCAAATAAATATTTGTACTAACTGACACTGACAGTCCTATTCCTATAGTCCTAATCGAATTGCAGACGTCTAAAGGTGGCAGCGGTCACTTAGAGCAGTGACTCTTTTATTTCACTTCAACAAACTATGATGAATATAAAATTGTACTTTAATTTTATAAGCTAATTATGAAATTTATTATTACGTTTACCATAACGTATTTTTTAATTAATTACCGCGATTTTTCAATTTTAAGATTCATCGATCAAATTTTGTGCATATCCAGACGTTTCTATATTGATCTCTAAATAGCTCAGCCTGTATGTGAGTTATGGTATAACCGTCTGTCATTTTTAATATGCGGTCAGTGTCTTAGTACTTTTACTTAACGTTGCTTTAAAGTCATTGTTCTCTGTCTTTGATGTCACTGCCTTTCCTATTTGAGCTTCGAATTACTTATTATACTGTGATTTATTATAATTACTTTGTAATTTCAGAATTATTTTATATTACTTTAGTGCTGAAGTGTCAGATCCCTTACAATGTATAAGATGGGTAGTACCTACATATAACGCCTGATTAAATGGATTTTTTAGGGTAAAATCTAATCGGTAAATAAAATTTAATATCATAATAGGTGAATTATGGCGGAATTGAATGAAGTAGCATCTTTTATATCCCCGAAGGGTTAAGTAGAGGGGTGTGATACACTCCCACATTTCACCAGTTACGTTTAAATCCCATGAAGTAGGTGGTGTGCCTATTGCCATACACTCTAATAGAAATTCTAAATTAAAAAAATCTAATAGTATCCGACCCGGGATTTGAACAGAGGACCTCCCGATCGTCAGTCGTGCTTGCAACCACTCGAAAAATGAGGCAATTTATAGTTGGAAATCAATTAAATACATATTCTTTTAAATCATCATCAACATCAACAGCCTAAGTCCCCTACTAGATATATGTAGGTCTGACTTTCATATTAGATATATTATTTTTCATGATAAATGGCACTTCACTCTACATGTATTTCTTACAGTTATTTTTAAAAAGTTTAACTAATTTCAACCAATGTTCTTCTTAACCTCATGACCACATAAGTCTATGTCGAGCGTATTTTCGTATCAATTCTAACTGATATAGGTTATTATAAAATCACGCCAGGTCCCTTATGTGGTAAACAGAGAACACTGAGTGCCAAATAACCTAACAAACTTGACATGCTTCGGTTTTATTCATTACTCTCTTCAAACATATTCGTACACACCACATCTGTTACGGGGTAAACAGAGAGCAGTAACTGCCAAATATCTCAATCCTCACAAACCTAACGCGGTTTACACAGTTAATATTTATCAGACTCACAAATCAAAGTGATCACGGGGTCACACAATTCGCTGTGGGGTATAAAAAAATAATTTACCGCCGATTTTTCACAGCCGTTTGATGTATCGTACAGTAATTTGTCGGCGCCGTGCCCGCGCCCGCGCACAGCATTGTATTAGATCAAACATGGCGTCGCTAATGGCGACCGCGACGCTGACATATTGCTTTTTCCAATTCTAACTGTTATTTATTATTTATCTTGTTTGTTCTCAACGTATTCAATGAGTTATTCGACGTTTAGGTGACTCGTAAACTGCGCGTACGGGCGTTATTGTTATATAAACACGCCAGGTCGATTACGCGGTAAGCAGAAAACAGCAAGTGCCAAAGCAAATCCTTATAGATTTGACATGCTTTGTCTGCATTGATCATTCTTTTAATATACGCCAGGTCCATTATGACGATGCCAAAAAGTATTAAATATCAGGTATCTTTATTTTTACAGAGCTGACGTACTCTCTGTAAATTCATCGCTTTCTTAATACACCAACAGCACTTCTCTTACTCGATAGGCAGAGAGCAGCACGTGCCAAATATTTCCATCCTTACAGTTCCACCGTGCTTTTCTGCTATTCTTGCCCACTTCAAATGTGGACACCTGTTTCAGTGACCTATGACTGCTTCTTCAGCTACATTGTTTATTCTATAAATTTTATTCTGCTATAAAACTCATTTACTGTTTTAATCAACACCGTAGAACACCCAACAAGGTACCATATCGCTAGACATTTAAAAACACTTAAAACATACTAAAAAGACACCTAGTAGCGAGGTATCAAGTTCTATGTTGCCCGTTGCAACATAAAACCAGTGTTTAGTATAACCGTACATATCATAAAAATGTTAGTTTTAATGCCTTTAACTGGCGTATCAATATTCATAATATTTACACCAATATGCATTAACCCGGTAGGGTATAATTATATTGGGTTTTGTAAACTTGAAATCCTCAATAGTAGCACGAAGCATGGAATTCTGTCCAGTGTATCGTAATAGGTTCACCCTGTATTCCATGGTGGGACGTACAACTGCTGAAAATTATAATTTCCTACTACACGCGTCTGCTTACCTCTTCGGTGAAAGGCGTGAGGCTGTGTTAATTTATAAGTATTGATTAAATTAATAATAAAAGTGTTATCATAATATAATGCTGTTGTTTTGGTATGACGTGGTTTAGTTTTTGAACATGAATCGTAACTGATAAGTATAAAAATCATATTTATAAGATAAAACTGTGCTATTTATTTTATAGTTAATAGTTTTATTACAAGAAAATAGTTTTAATTACAAGTGAACATTTTTCACAAAATGTATGGAATCAAAAAGATTTGTTGAAAGATAAAAAAGTGTTTTGACCCCAAGCGTGAGCAGATGTAGCGAGAGGCTTCAAAATTTCATTAGTCATAGCCAAGTGGGTCCGGCGTGCAGGCGCCGCACTCGAGCGTCCAAGCCTTCGCCTCATTCTGTCGCGGGCTGTTTAGTAGTTGCTTTAACTCTCTTATTTCCGCATGTTAGAGTCACTTACTCGTACCTACTAACTTGATATTCCCAACATTAAAAATTCTTGATTTTCTTATATAATTTATATAGGTATGATAATCGGATCATTTTATAATGCCGGTACGTATAACTTAAAAATCGCCTGCTCTGCCTACCCCTTCGGGTACTACAGGCGTGAAGTTACGTTATTTTGTTTCATCATCATCATCATCTTCATCAGCCTATT
>DWMG01003308.1:0-12071 GCA_018244855.1 Elbella merops
CGGTTACGTTTACGTCCCACTATGGAATAGGCGGTGAGCCTATTGCCATGCATCGGGCACATATCCAGACTCCGAACTATAGTAGAAAATCTAAATTATAAAAATTTGTAGTGTTCGACCGGGAATCGAACCCGGGACCTCCCGAGCGGCACTCGCACTTGCAACCAACATGACCAAGGAGCCAGTAATCCGACTATATGTATATTTCTATGTATCGCGAGAGCGAATCACACATTTCTTAATTCATTCGTTCGTTTATTCTTTCATTCATTGATTCGTTCATTCATTCATTATTTCCTTTATTCAATCATTCATTCATTCTTTTATTCATTTATGAGCCAGTAAATGTAACAGGGAACACAGATGAGATATCTGATTCACCGTTCGGATGTCATCGAACCCTTCTCTCCCTACTTGGTGACTATTAAGCTAATAGGGACGTCATATCGACATGATTCATTGCACATTACAAGACATGCTTAACAATCGCGAGCGTCCGAACACGAATGTACCTTAATTGAACCAGTGCCGTCTGTCCGGTCACTGCTCGTTCGTTAATGTAGTTACAAATGGTCATGCAATTTATACATGTATAACACATGTGTTCGTTGATTACTTTTCGTACACATGATTATCTTTTATTATGTACCCATTTATCGTACTTTGAACTCTCGAACTTAAAACGAGTGCACCACGCCGGTTAGTTTTTTTGCTGTATTTTTTGTTGCCTTGTTATTAACCATGTACAAATAAACGTCATCTTAGACATATTTGTTTAAACGTGACACGCTTTGAACTCTCGAACTTAAAATTAGTGCAATGCACGTGTTAGTTCTTTTGCAAAAATTTTTGAGATAATTTTATTTTTCTTGTTCTTAAATTAATTTTATAATTTTGTTTACCAGGCAGGACGTGCTAATCCTGTTGTAGGACTTCGCGTTTACAAACCGGGTGACGAATCAAGTGAGCCGTGGAACATTCCAGCGCCGGTGGACTTGGTAGGCCTGGATCACATTTTGGGAAGAGTCAATTGGGGGTCAGATCAAAATCTTTTTGTTCTCTGGTTGAACAGGAGACAAAGTATTAGTGTGCTCTTCAATTGTGACCTACAGAAAGACAAATGTGGGATATTGAGAGAACATAAGGAGTCTAACGGTTGGATTGACATCCGCGAGCCTATTTTTGATACTAACGGCACCAAGTTTGTTGAGATTCAACCATCACATTACGAGGACCAACGGTTCATGCACGTGGCTCGAGTTGATGTTGGGTCACTGGCAACTGAAGATTTGAGTCCAGGGAATTCAACTGTAACAAATATTGTTGGATGGCATGAGGCTACTGATTCTGTATTTTACATCCTGGCTCCTGGTACGGAGCCGTGGTTGAGACAGTTGTGGGTGACGTCACAGGGAAAGGCCAGATGTGTGTCTTGTAAGGAACCAGGATGTCAGAATGTCGATGGTGCTTTCTCGGATGGAGCAAGCTATGCCATAGTGTCTTGCAGTAAAACCAACGGCCCGTCAAAATCATATCTGTATGACACTCAGGTAAGGTTATCACGTAATTCACTAAATGTTTACTCATTATAAATCATATAATGGTTTTTTTAATGTCATATATTACGTCAGGTATTATTACAATTAAAGATTCGTCTTTACTAACTAATTATCTTCTTCTCAAAATAAGAAATTGTTATGTTTCTTGTAAATTCTTTCACTTTACAGCAAGACACTTTCAGACTGGTCTTAGACAACGCGGCGTTGTACGAGAAATTAAGTCGGTACAAGTTACCGATGGCGCTGTATAATGTTATTGGCTTGGATGAAGACAACAGAGCGAATATTAAATTGTTATTGCCGCCCGATATCGAGTTGGGCAAAAAGTATCCGATGATTGTGAGGGTGTACGCGGGGCCCGGCACCGCCAGGGTCATGGACAGCTACGCTGTGGGAACAGGTATACTATAATACTACATAATGCACTGCGACATGCTGCAGTACATCTTAATATAATGCAACATAACAATACAATGCAATAATATACGTCAACATTTGGTCAAATATATTACAAATACAATACATAAAAATGCAACACAATTCATTTCAAGCAAGTATATGCATGTCACCCGTATGTGTAACTACTTTTAAAACGTGTTATTGTGGGAGTGTACTACACTCTTCTGCCTATCGCTCTAGAGATACAGGCGTGATGTTAGTTTATGTCTTAAACCTATATGATACCTTTGTTTCAGAATATGACAGCTTGTACTTGGCTACCAACAGAAGCATTATCGTGGCCTCCATCGACGTGAGGGGGTCCGGGGTGATGGGCGTGGAGGCGATGCACGCCCTGGACACCGCCTTGGGCACTGTGGAGATCACGGATACCTTGGAAGCCATCAGGTATTGTGACCCTTGGCCGATGTTCTAGTAAGTTCTAAATGTTGTAGCGACTTTGAAAGCCTCATTATTTACTTAAACATATATCCAATCGCGTCGTTATCAAAAGACGAGAAGTGATTTTTAATGTAATTTAAGAAAATTTGTGATAATATATTATTCTAGCTGCTCAATAGAAAAAAGTTCACAGGTTATTTTATAATTACAAATGTTCCATTAAAGTACGACATTATGTATAAGTACTCACTTGGGAGAATATTTTTCTTTAGCTCTGTGACTAAGGACAAGGTCAGAATGCTTACAGTATGTTCATTCAAAATTGGTTCAGAACCGATTCTTAGCTGAAGAACAGAATTCACACGAAAGTAACATAATTTTTATTTATTTTCCATTTCAGTCTTCTAACAAAACTGTATCCGTTCATCGACGAGAAACGCATAGGCGTGTGGGGCTGGAGCTACGGTGGTTTCGCCACCACCATGATGCTGGTGAAGGACGACGAGCACAGGATAGCGTGTGGCGCTGCCGTCGCGCCAGTCACCTCTTGGCTGTATTACGGTACCTATTTGCCATTATGTATTATTATATCGCTAGGTCACGTGATGGGCAGAGAGCACCGAGTGATAAATATGGTTGCAAACGAAAGTACCTATCAAGAGGTCCGGGGTTCGATCTCCAGGTTAGATATTATTGGATTTTTCTATAAAAAACCTAACAACACCTCTGCAACCCCCGGAGGGGTGATCAGAGAAGTGTAGTACACATCCACAATTTACCTGTCACATTTACGTCTCACAATGGAATAGGTGGTGGGGAGTTTACTGCCATACCCGGGCACACATACAGCCTCCGGGCCACTACTAGGAAATTATACTAGAAATTTGAGGTAGAAAAATCCAATAGTGCCCGACTTGGTATTTGAAACCAGAACCTCCGATGGGCAGTCGCACTTGCAACTACTGGACCAATGAGGCGGACAAGTGAACTTTTCTACCTTTTTTAGTAAACATAACTTGTTAAACGTGGGAATATACCACACTGCTTTGCCTACTTCTTCGGATTACAGGCGTGACTTTACGATAATTTTGCAATTACGTAGTGAGCAGTTTATTAAATCCTTGTTGCTTTGTAGATACAATATACACTGAACGGTATATGGACACACCGCAAGCTAACATCGAGGGGTACGAGCGGTCAGACCTCATGGCGTCCGCTGAAAAGCTGCGAGACAGGAGATACCTCCTGGTTCATGGCACGGGAGACGATAACGTCCATTACCAACACAGCTTGCAACTGGCAAAGGCTCTCCAACAAGCGGATATATCTTTTGAACAAATGGTAAGTGAACACATTTATGTACAGCCTAAACAACTTTGGTATTGCCATATAAATTACAATTTCGTCATCGTGCATTCATCATTGAAATTTCAATTTTTTTTTATATTATACACAAAAAACCATTCCATGTTTATTGAGAAAATTTTATCTCGTAACTACATACTAGGTGTTTAAAATTTTAAAGGTTTTTTTTTCAATTATCGGCTAACTCAATCCAATTTGGATTAAATAATAGCAGTCAGACAAACTGCGTATTAACAATCGTTCAATGGTTCTTATCTATTTAAATGTGGAATGGATTTTTGATCAAGATAAAATTATAAAATAAAATTCTCGGTTTCGGCGCCAAAAGCGGCAGTGCAAGCATCAATTTTCGCTTTATTGTTTTTATTCGACTTTCAAAATACATATTGGCGGCAAATTTAACGCGGGAGCCGAGGTGACAGCTGTACATAGATTAATGTGTGTGTAGACACAAACAACCCACGTACTCTCTGTCGTCGTTTCGCTAAAACCTAATTCATTAATAAAAAAGAAAATAACATTATTTGTTCTGTATTGGACACATAGCACATTAGAGAATAGTCATGTTCAAATTAATAACGAGACACGTTGTAAAATCTAACTCTGTAAGTGTCATATGTTTTGTTATGTACCTATTATTTAATCAATGTTCTTTTCTCTCTGTTTCAGAGTTACACGGACGAGAACCATTCTTTGAGAGGTGTCAGTAGACATTTCTACCACACGTTAGATCGGTTTTGGACGGATTGTTTTAAACTATGAAATGTTAAAAATTAAATTCGCTAATTACAAAAAGACTGTATATTGTATATTTATGTGTGTTGATCGAGTATTTTATAACTGATGTATATATTTTAATAGTCTTATATGTATGGACGCAATCTTTACTGTATAAAAAAATTGAACCCATATAAACATAATGAAAATGATAAGTGAAAAAAGCTTAGCTTTAAGAACTAAGTGATTAAATAAATATTAATAGTATTTCAGTTTGATGTGTGATTTTAAAATTAACCTTTTATTAGTACTTATTATTATGAATGCCAAATTGATTGCATAAATTATTACATTTCATAATTATTTATAATTATTAATTATTATTTATTTATATAGAATTCTATTTTCAAAATACTTCTAACAGACTCGAGCTAAAATATTATATTCTATGCGATTTACACGCGACGGAAATGGCGGGAAAACGAAGTGTCACTTATAATATGGAAATACTCAAATATTTGTCATTCTTTCAAAAATACGTGCAACAAACAAATATTCTGTTCATAAACAAACACTATGTTATCAATTACTGAATACTTATACAGTGCAAGCAAGATTTATTACAATAACGATTTTTATTTCAAATTAATTTATTTATTTATTTGACTTATCTCCACCAGGTGTCAGGCTGAAAAGGGTTTTAGTATAGAGTGTTTTGCAAGTTTATCGTGGTAAACACAACTCGGTAGGTACTGGTTAATAGCATATTAATACTAGCAGTGCTAGTTACTGCAACCACAACTGGTAGCGGTAGTAGATAGCTTTTTTTCTCGAATTCACCGGTTTGAAATAAATACAAAGCTTAACACCTTTTACATGCTACATTTATAAGTAAATATCTAGCAACGGCGCCAGCTGCTTGACAAGTCTCGTGATCCTCAACTGTCGCGTCAACGACAGTACGGAGTAATTTGCTGAAGTAAGCTGATAGATGGAGCTGTATGTTACGCACATGCTAAGGAAGGTTCATCCAGGGCTGACTGAGAGAAAATGCCATTAGGCATTATTTAGCCTTTATAACCCTCTAGTTGTGGTGTATCATGAAAATAAATAAATAAGTTGGGGAAAACGAGTTGCTTAATAACAGGCGGCTTAAATTAGGTTTGGCCTGTGACTGTAAAATGTAATGCTTAAGCCAATATCTCATTCGTTGTTAGGTGCAAAATTTTCAATAAAATGTCGGCATCACCTGGTATAGGTGGGTGTATGTGTGCTTATATTATGATTAACATGAGATTTCATGCAGTTTACGATAAAAATAGTTTAAGGAGAAGCAAAAATCGTATACCAGTACAGCGTTACTAATGCCCGCCTATGCCCATCCTCTCCACACGCCTGGTAATCCGCTCACATGCGCCGTCAGGTGGCAGTGCCTAGTAGCAGCAAACCATTTCAGCCAATTGGCATACTTTATTTACGTAATGTATCGAGGAAATGTCTAGAACAGTAATTATTCATTAAACGTTGACGCTAGCGCCACCAAGTGGCCACAAGGGACAACACACCGTGTTAATGAATGCGTCATATTAATCAATCAATCAACGATTACATGTATTTAATAATCACATATATAAATTATGCTACTTTTCATTCGGGTTATCAGACTTGATGCGATTTCCGTAACTCACCGCGAAAATTTACTGTCATCTGTGTTCTGTTAATCCCCCGAGGCACCTGGCGTAACGAATAATAGTATTTTCTGCATATTCCATAGAATCCTAATTTCCTCTAATTGTGTTTCGAAATTAGAAGCCAGGACTATAATTATATTTAGTTCGTGTTTGACGTACAATAAATTAAGCCGAGGCTCGTAACGTAACACAATTTGTGAACACTTCACCGCAACGTAAATTATAGTTCACAAACAATTGAATTGTATTTGTATTTGTTTTGGGAATACAGTATGTACACGGCTAAATAGTAAGCATGCTATTAGCGCATTACGACATATTTATTAGAGATTTTTTTCATTAAATATATGGGAAAAATGAATTTATCATTCAATAATATTACGATCGATATACGATTATGAGTACGAAGAAGAATATACGCTCCTATATAAACTATTTTCTTTTCTGTGATAAATAAACACTTCTTATTAAACTCATACGCTATTCTTGTTATTTAACTTATACGGGCTCTTTTAAAAATGTTGTCTTTCTTGCTGTTTAGTTGTTCACACTAATCTGTTACGTAACTGAAACGATTGTGATTTAACTTTCTTTTTAGGTAGAGGACTATCCAGCGATTAATTTGAACAGAATTTAATACGGAGGGACGATGAGTTGAATTAAAGTTTGTTTATAGATGAGACACGCAATGTCGTGGGATATTACTAATAATATGAACCTGTATATGTATATGTGTGTGTTTTTTGAAAGCGATATAATTTAATATAAAGTGCAGTGTTGTATAGGGAAAAAGCATAAATATTATTATTGTTCCAAAAATGTTTGTACGTTTAAAAACCATAAAAACATAACTGGTGAAACGTGGGAGTGTACTACACTCCTTTGCCTACCTGTGTCATTGTTGATTTTTTTTAAGTCATACATAAAATAAGTAGAAGAAATATAACTAAATATAATTGTATTTTATGATTAAAGGTTGCAAAGAATAGTAATCAAAGATATTCACAAGACGTTACCAAAAATGTCAAGTCAAATGCCATTTTGATAGAATTTCTTAACATTTTTATTGTAATCATGAAAATTTCCAGTTTGATAATCAGAACTACAACATGCGCAGCTTTAAATTTTTCAAGGAGATGGTAATTGCTTTAATATATTTTTATCGGTTATTAAGAATATTAACACGTATTGTTCTCGGTATAAATTAGCTGCAGCTGTACACAGCTGTACACACTAATGTATATAAAGACTAAAATAATATTATTATATTCTTAATATAATATATAATTATTCTTCTGCAGGTGCTCATATAAATGTCCTCCATTTCTTGACTGTGGTCCAGATTTACAGGACAGAGGTATTTGCGCTATCGAACCATTCGATCCTGACAAATGTCTTCCAGAGCCGCGAGTCGTGATTGTGGGCGCCGGGATGGCAGGGCTGTCTGCCGCCGCAAGACTGTCCCAACGTGGCATAAACAATCTCGTCGTCCTTGAGGCCTACGAAAGGTCCTTGTTTCTTCCAGATCCTTATTGTTCTGTCCATTTGATTAAATAACTTAGATTACTAAACTTCTTTCTCTCCAGACCTGGTGGCCGTATCCATTCTTGTTGGATTGGTGACATTGTTGCTGAACTTGGCGCACATTGGAGACCCGAGGGCGGAGCAAGCCATCCAGTTTATACGATTTCTGCATCCGAGGATCCTCCTCGCCCTGGAGTTCCAGGAGTTGATCCACCGCCAGGGCTTTTCAATCGGGCTGTTGGTGGCACAATGCCATTTCCACCAACTATAAGCGCTTATAATAAATTTCGACAAATTGAGCAAGAAACTGCTCAGATATATTGTCTCGGAGGGAACAAACAGCAAGGATCGTTAATAAACTTTATGAGTCTCAGAATTCAACAAGAACTGCACGAATTTCCAGAAGAACAACAACATGACGCGGCTAGAATTATGTTTGGTCTCACACATATGCTCAGCGCGCGGTGTGGGGATGACACAGCGTTGCTTTGTGCTGATCATCTCGGATGCTTCATGAATATGCCAGGAGGGGAAGTGCGGGTTCCATTAGGACTGGTTGGAATATTAGCTCCCTTGTTACGTCAAATCCCGGAAGGAGCCATACGTTATTGCAAGCCCGTGAATTGTATATATTGGGGAACATCGCAGAAATCGGGCTACCGTGCAACCGTCTACACTACTGACGGCGAAGAGTTCCCTGCAGATTACGTAATAATAACAGTTTCTTTGGGTGTATTGTGTTATAACTCCACCAAGATGTTTTGTCCAGCGCTGCCGGCTTCTAAAATGGATGCCATGCGATGCTTAGGTTTTGGATACTGTAACAAAATATACGTTGAATATTGCCGCCCGTTCTGGTATTGGCATAAGGGTGACTTAAACTTCAGATACGATTGCAGCGATCTACACGGTAGGCGAGATTGGACGCGTGGTATTACTGCGATAGAGGCTGTGCCGAACAGTAAACACGTAATGTGTGTATGGGTAGTTGGTCAGGCTGCAATGCTGATGGAAGGGCTTTGTGACAGGGATGTTGCAGAAGGTATAACCGATCTTTTGAGATCTTCTACAGGAAATATGTGTATACCGTATCCTGCAACTATCCTCAGATCACATTGGACTTCGGATCCTTTCTTCTGTGGCGCGTATTCCTATGATTATAAATGCGAAGATGGTACCGCACAGCGGGCCCTAGCGTGTCCACTGCCCGGTCCCAGTGAACCAGTTCCACCCATATTGTTGTTCGCTGGAGAGGCCACGGTGCCTGGTCACTTCGCGACCGTTGGCGGTGCACGTTTAAGCGGCGTCAGAGAAGCAGAGCGAGTTGTTCAATTAACATTGCGATTTAAAGGACCTCCATTACCCACGGTTCAGCAAATACCTACTGAACGACAATGCTATTAACGTTCAAATAAAATCATAAAGGTTTCTTTCAGACAATCGTATTAATGAAATAAGTATATGACAACGATTTCCCTGTATTTTTTTAACATTTTCGCATGATATATTCATCTAAGTTGTTCTTACAAATGATTTATATCTAGCATTTTCTCGAAATATTTCGTGTCTAGTTTTGATTGTCAAATGATACACATGTAAGTTTCAACTTTCAACGGTGTCTCGTACGTTCTATTTACCTTAGATGCAAGTTTTAACAAAAAATTTTGATTGTATGCTCGACCTTTGTGTTCTATAATTATGGTAACTTGGTAGTTATTAAGTACAGTATAACATATTCGAAAAAGGTTGTAATAAAATGCATTACGTATCCACCAATAAGTTTATATAATATTTTTTCTATACATTATATTTTTTAGTATTTGTTATATTCTTATATTACTATATTTCAAAGTTCTTTTTATGCAACCTTTAGCTCTATCAGCTGGAGGTGTACCTACTAACTAATAATGATCTTAGCTTTTGAGAGCAAGTAAATACACTCCTTTGGTAAGGCTAGCAGTTAATTAAATAGACATGACGTAATAGTTCAACTAAGGAAACCTACACGACCTGGATTTACGCGTACTGTTCTGTAAGATGTGTGAAGCCTGCCAAATTCCACTTGACCGGCGCGCGGCGTGGCAGGCTTAGCCTTAACCTTTCATACTGAAGCTGTTTTCATACTGTTGATGATAGCGAAAATAATAAAAACCTTTAGTTTAGCTGTCATATGTTTAGTGTGGAATTGTTTACGAAATTCTCATCGGGCGTGTAATTCCCGCGAGGAAACGCTAATTTATGACGGCGGCGCGGATAGCTCTTGTATAATATTGCGGCAAAACGGAACCACGTCCCTTTATTGCTGCTTTACTCGTTTGCTCTTGTATGATATTGCGGCAAAACGGAAGCACGTCAACACACACGTATACACGCACACTTCCACACGCGCACACATACATGCCCACTCACGCATAAACACACAAATGCACAAACACACACATGCACACTCATACACACATACACACAAAGTTACACATGCACGCACACGCTCACAAAAATACATCATATGTATTTGTGCGTATACTTACTGTAAAGTTGAAAGCTGTAAAGTCGCTGTAAAGTAATAAATATAAAATAATTGAACGCAATCTAATACTAATACCTACATGTTTTCTAATAGGTTATGGTCTCACATCCCACCACAACTCAGTTGATCCATCACTTACAGAAGACCCGTTATAGTAGTAATGTTCTACAGATATTCCGATTTGGAAGCCATGTTAATCACTTTGAGTGTGGTAAAACTTCAGTTTAAGATCATTAATTTTGCACCAAGCATATTATTTCATGTGTGGATGGTTCGAAAATGTAGCATTTGCTCAAACTTTGTTCTCCTCGTAGCTTGGAAGTTATAGTTACACTGTTTGTAGGGACGAGCATAATTCAGCGAAACAACTTATTTTTATATCGCACGTCAGGTCCCTAATAGTGTAGACAGAGATCATCGAACACCGAACGTGTAGATATTTATACAGACCTCATGTTCTTTTATATTCATGACTCCTTCGTTTTTACATTGCACTCATAGTAAAAATTAGCTAATCGTGTCACTAATACTTATCTGTTAGCCTACGTCAAATCACTGATTACATATAGCGGTTCCTGGTATACTAATCCGGAGCGTATCGCATGAATTATGCCGCAGAATTGTCAAAATATTTGTTAACTCCAAGATACCTCAATATTTCTCTTAATCAAAGTACTTTACTCCCAGATACTTAAACATTACCTTGTTACCTCTTGCATCAGTTTTGTTTTACAACGTCATACAAAAATTGAAAAATTAAATATTATAATTCCATGTTTATAATTGAGTTAAAAAAATGTATGTATTATGAAATGGGGCCTTTTTCAGAAATATTTATGCATAAATGTTAAATTTATTAACACGCTATTTATTCATACGTACGGAGGTTCTAAACTGCGGATAGTAATATAAAACGAAAAAGCAGATATCCTGCGTCCATAACTCAATTAAAACTAAGCCGGTCTAAAGGGGGAATGGGGAGCGCCATTACGAGCGGGCGATATGAGGATTCGAGTATGCGATTTCACTTACCTACATCTATTTTTTAATTGATCGTTGGGTGCATAACTATCATTATTTTCAATATTTGGACCGTGGGTTCATTATACGGGATTTCGTCCTGTCTAGTAAGCCTGCTTGATATACGATCTAGCGTTTTATGATTTACGTCCCGGTTAGAATTTACCTTCACTTATGGTTTGCACATTTTATAAATAAAGCCCATATGCTAGCAATTCACACATTATTACAATATATTTCAACTGCTTAAGATTTAAGCAAATTAAATGATTAATGCGACTTTACGTTAAATTAACTCCTAATGTATCATCACACTAGGTCTTTTACGGAGTTGGCAGTGAGCACTAAATGCCAAGTATCTCAGTCCCTACCAACCTGATGTGCTTCTTCAACAATCATCACTCACATAGGTCACATTAGTATAAACCATTTTTGATACTAATTACCAATAAATATTTCATTTCTATCAGCGGCATCACTGCATATAATTAGTTTCTCATATTACGGTTGGATGGACTCTACAATAGCGTTATAGCGCATTGAAATTCAAACAGAGCGGTAAGCTATGTGTAAATGTATTGGAACGCCTCCAAAGATACTACAGTTTATCACGAGTATTCCCTATAGCTTACTGTTGGATGGCTCCCGTTGAAGATTGAAGATTAAATTATTATTTTTTTATCATCATGTTAGGTCCTTTACGGGGTAGGCAGAAAAGATCGAATGTCAAATATATTTGTCATTCCTAATCTGATACGCTTATTTTACATAAGTCTCGTTTTACATGTGCGCTGGTTTCGGAGATTTCATGTATTTTAATTATTTTTA
>DWMG01003309.1:0-12068 GCA_018244855.1 Elbella merops
TAACTTCACGTCTGTAATCCCCGAAGAGGTAGGTAGAGGAATGCAGAACACTCCCACGTTTCACCGGTTACGTTTACGTCCCACTATGGAACTGGTGGTGAGCCTATTGCCATGCATCGGGCACATATCTAGACTCCGAACCACTACTAGAAAATCTAAGTTAGAAAATTTTGTAGTGTTCGATTTTGTAGTGATTTATATATATACTAAGGATTGCTAAGTCTTAGATTAAAATCGTTGGGTCTATACATATATACATGTACATTTTAGACATAGTCTATATGGTAATTTAGATTGTACAATTAAATAGTCTATTTTCCACATGTATTTGGCAGTTCCATAAGATAATACAGTGCATTGTACGCTTTACGCCCTTATCGGCTAATACACTGACCGCGTATTTCAATGTCACCGCAGCAGAATGTTGTTCCAGTTCACTCGTAAAAATGCACAGTAAAACATTTTTTATCTGTTCCAAGTATATAAAAATATTTAATAATAATTGCAACAGTCTCGGTACGAATTAGTCTTTTTCGTGAACACTTTCTCGACCGTCTCATTTCTTTAAGGGGTAATTTGGTAAGGTGTAAGGTGATTTTTTTAATGGGGATATCTTATATCAATGGTGTTTATCAATCGTCCGAACATTCTCGATGAGCTGAAGAACAATATCCATATTGCTGTCGCCATCAACACAGAAATGCTCGAAAAAGTGGATCAAAATTTCAGATTTCGACTCGTTCGCCCAATGTATCAGGCAGAACACTGGCCACCATCAAGATATCATATTCAAACAGTAATAAAAAAAGAAATAAAAATGGTATCTTTAAAACTTTTTGTTTCATGATTATTTCAAATAAGAAAGTTTCAGTTGCGCACCTGTATTTGGGTAGTAGTGAATAAATCTTTATTTATACTTCAGTGTGGAAGAAGCACGTCAGTTCTGTTAGGATAGCGTTGATAGGTACTCGATGTTCCCTGCGTACCTCGTAAGGGATATGACCTGCCGTTATAATAATAATTTAGTTGCAATTTTATCTACAACGAGTATGAGTATGTTTGTACAATAGCAATAATAAATTTTATTATTCATGCCGACCCACAAGTACAGTTAATACAGCAAACAATATTTAAAACTCAGGGCGCCCACCTTGGCAGTTTTGATGTTACAACAATTTATTTGTTAGTTACAAAGAAGTAGTTCCAATGTACAATCTACGCTGGCTATTTACGTATTAGCAAACTGTGTGTATCAACCAGGATATGTTACTGTATTTGTTCAGATCTTCAGAAACTCGTGTAAGACTTCAAATTTTTGATATTTCTTCCAGAATCTTCGAATCCAAGAACTAAGAGAGGAGTCCCTGGACCTCCATAGAGACATCGCCACTGCAATGCACGAGCTGGGAGTAGAAGAAGATAACGTTGCGGATTATATTCTGCCTGGTGGTGTTCCTCTGTTCCCTGTGAAGATGGGCGAGCCGGGATATTTGGGGAACAACAAAATATTAGGTGAAGATTACATATTGATATTTTTCCAATGCAAAAAAATCTATGGATGGTAGAATAGATTGAATAGATTGAAGGAAAACAAGGCAGCTCAACAGAAAAAGTTACAGAAAGACTAAAAACTATCGATTTTAATACTGAAATATTATAATTCCAGGAGCACCAATAGACCAGAACCGTTATAAGCCGGACACAGTGGAAGACATCGTACCTTTCGACTTCATCAGCAAGTCCATCTACTCCATCAGTCATTTAAACCCCAAGAGACGAATAGAAGGCCCTCTCAAGGAGGCGCTCGATGATGTAATAAGAGAGGTGAGGTCTTATTTACGTCATACGCAACCAAGTTGCATGTTGTATGCTGATGTGTCCATCCAAAATGTATTCTGTCAGGTGAACTATACGATGATGACGATTAAGGCTTTGAAGTCCAGTGGTCGTGATTGCATTGTCATCTAGTTGGCGGGCGTGTTATTTTAAAGCTGCGAATTGTTCTGTTTCCAGGTGATGGAGATAATCAACGCGCCGTCCCGCCAGCGCGGGCGCGTCATCGACTTCAACGAGCTGTTGTATGGCTACACGCGGCTGCAGCCGCTGCACGGCGTGGACCACGTGCTGGACCTGCTGCTCAAGTACCGCCGATATCGGGGCCGTAAGATGACCGCAGCCGTGCGCAGGCACGCCTACCTGCAGCAAACCTTCACTGGTATGTGATCTTTGAAATATTTGGTATCTTTTGTATGAGATGGATCTTCGTCTGATTGTCTAAAAGTTATAAATCGGAGATTTAAGAAGTATTTTTTTTTTCCTATTATTAACGAGTTCTTACGATATTAGTACTTAATGGATAAAATATATGCATATGTATCCCAGGACTTTTATTGTTAGCTTTTTTTAAATATTATTAATTTGACATATATACTTATATAAAAATTATTAACATATATATAATTTGAAAATTCTTTTTAATACGAGCGGCAGATGCGTTTCTACTTCTAGGACTTAAGTGGAATATCTCATATATGTATTTAAGTCAGTTTGTCGGTAAAAAGATATACAGGAATCGTGTTTTGAAAGCGAATTTTAAACAAAGGCATTTATTTACTTTAACTATTGTTATTATTTCAGGTACAGATATAAGAGAATTACCAATGGGAGAAATACCTCTATTCGATGATCCAGAGGTTTTAGAACAAATTAATAATGCCGGGAAAAACGATGTAAGCGAATATGACGACTTCGACGAGTCCAATCAGCAGCAGAACGGGTTTCTCGACAAACTCAACGTTAGAGAAGCGTTTGAAACCGGACTGATGAAACTGCAGAATAAACTACCGAAGGTGCTGAAATGGTATGACAATGAATACGAATATCCAATATACGACAGAAGAATACACTTCATCCTCCCGTTAGCGGGTAGACAGGAGACCTTCGGTCGGTTCATGAGGAACTATGAAGATATCGTCCTGAAGACCGATGAAGTTGCAACGCTTATAATAGTTTTATATCTGGACAGTAAAAGCCCCATAGATTATAAAAATGCGGAGACTCTGATAGATTATTACAAGGGAACGTATGGGAAGGAGATAAAGGTTGTCGAAATGGGATCGAACACTTTTTCAAGGGGTGCAGCGTTGACGGAGGGGCTTAAAATGTGTGCAGACGACGACCTAGTGTTTTTTATTGACGTGGACATGATGTTCAATCATATATCATTGAGACGAATTAGAATGAATACAGTGAAGTACTATCAAGTGTATTTTCCAATAGTGTTTAGTGAGTACAATCCGGGTGTGGTCAGTGGGGATGATTATAACAAATTTAAAGACGAAAAAGTTGTAGCTAATGCAGATGAAGATACAGACGTAGAAGAAGAAGACATTGACAGTAAAACTGATTTCGAAATAGCCAATTTAAAGTACAGCAGAGAGATCGCTGACGATTTCGGTTATTTTAGACAGTACGGTTTTGGTATCCTCGGTATTTATAAGTGTGACTTCCTAAGGGTAGGGGGGTTCGATTTGAACATCAAGGGCTGGGGGATGGAAGACGTGCAGCTGTTCGAAACGCTGATCAAATCAAATTTGACAGTGTACAGGATTGCTGATAATAGCTTGATCCATATATTCCATTCAGTTGACTGTGATAAGAATTTAGAGAAGAGTCAATTCCTCATGTGTCTGGGGACGAAGGCGTCTACGTATGGCAGTGAGAAACACATGACTTACTACATGTTGAACCATCCAGAAGTGTTGTGGCCGCAGGAGGAGAAGGGTGCTAGCTAGTACAGACTCAGTTCTAGGTTCTTCAATTTGAATTATATGAGATTTATTTCGACAATAAGTTACGGTCAGAAGATACTGTTGAAATTGAGGATTTTTTGAAATTGTAAAGTGCCTGGGAGAGAGTTGCAAGTGCCTTTAAAACGTTGTGTCTTTAAAAGTGTCAGTTCGAATAATAAGTAAGGAAATGTTGTTCAGAGATGTATCAGCAACTCTAGCGTTTATTATATATGTGACAAATTTTGTTAAATATTAATAGTTTTTGTGAATGAAATATTCAATAATAAATTTGAACATCTTGGAATTAAATTATTAATTAGGAATTAATATAAACATCCAAGTATATATAAAATAAATGTAGACTTGTAATATCAATTTTTTATGTTTGATAACATATACATTCAGAATTGTTACAACAAAGTGAAATATGGTTTCCTAAGAAGAGAGATAGAATAGACGATTTTTAGGAAATTATGACAAATACAAATAAATCGGCATGAAAATATTGATGATAGAGACGTCATAACGTGAGCTGTTTAAAGATATTATTGTAGTACATTTGACTTTACATTTTCCTTACTTATTATGTTACATCCGATTTATTTTACATATGAACTGATTTTGTATATAATTTTACTTTTACACGTGAACTGCTTACAGCGACCGCTTCGCTAATTCCCTAGTGACGTTTGTAATATTGTAAATTATATCATTAGTTTTACGAATTTTAATTAATGCATTTGATATTCAGTTTCCTATACGAAGATCATGTTAATTAATTTATTTTCTACTACGATCTTTTACATCGTTTCGACCAATTTTAATTAGGAGTCCAATGTTTTTGGATGCATTTATAAATAGTTAGAAATAATAATGTCTTAGATTGAACCGAAAGAAGGAAGATGCGATTGACATGTACTTAACACAAATATTAGTTTTAGTACATACTCCTTGCATCTTTACAAAAGGTAGGTAGTTCTTAAAATTTTTTATAACATATTTGTATATGTATACATTTTCCTATTTTATTCCAGTCTTAGTTACAAAGACAATAATGAATATCACAGAAGTAAGTTTCCCTTTACCTCAATTATAATTTAAAAAAAAATAGTTCTGAAAACATACCTAGCTAGATTCCCACTGACCATAATATGCAGGGAAGGAGAGAACTAAAAGAAATTAGTTTTTCTATCGGCAACTATTGAAATCCCTTTTAATGTATACTATACTATACATTAAAAGTATACTATACATGTATACTATACATTAAAAGGGTTTTATATTTTATACATTGAATAGTATGATTGTTCATAATGTAAATGTTCAAAACTTCAATGACTGAAGGGTTCCGGAAGTCAAGTATTGGTTAGGTAAGATAGAAATTCCGTGTCTTCTTTCTTTGGTGTAATCTAAGGTTGATAAATATAGTTGATGCTATTGTTCCTAGTACGCAGACTGTATTATATTTCCGTAGAATTATTCTTCCACGGTCCAAAAATTCGTGTTGTGTAAGATGTCATTAGACTAAGTTATAGAAATTACGTAAACGAAAGAAATTTAATGTACAGCTAATATTGAGATTGTTGTTTGGACATTTTACTATAAATATTTTATTACTTAATTTCACAGCTATAGTTCAAAATGAACAATTTTAATGAAGCAGTTTTAATTGTAGGCTTTCCTATGTAGTTTCTTATACATAATATTTTTATGGAAAATCGAAAGTATTTAGTTTTAATTTAGGGTCAATTCCAGTCTTAATCGAATTAAATTTATTTTCTTTTGCTTAATTTTATCACCGTTATCCCGATTTGCATCCGGCAATGTCTCAGTATCGAGCGATAGAGTTACTGTGAAAAAGAGATTTATATTTTAACATATACGGTGCTCAGATTAATACTCTTTAGTAAATTATTTCTTATTATTTATTATAATAACAACGATAATAAAATTTTTCATGTATTGTAATGTCTATTTACCGTAGTGGTAACCTGAATATAAGGATTTCCAACAGCATTGGTCCTGACAAAAATCATTTGCCTTTTTTACAAAATATTTTTGCAACTCATATTATCTTGCAATATTTGAAATTTGTTTTTTTTGTATTTCTTGATATGATGTTATTATAACCATTAGTGTGTCAATAAATATTACTATTATTTTTATAATGATAGCAACACAATGTATGGAAAGTGAAAATAATGTAACAAGGAAATATTTTAAATATTTAGTTCAATAGCAGAAGTAACTTGGGGTTTCACATGGTCTATTGTGTAACTATGCTCAATATATGTATACATATATGTATCTGCTCAGTATATATACGGTTATACATATTATGTTTAAAGATAGGTGCAGTTTAATACTTGTTTTTTAACAATGATAATAAGATATTTTTTATTTATAATATTCTTTATATTAACGATGCTAAAAATCATTAACGTATCAAGAGCATATTGTCCTTTGTTTTATAAATTCTGACAGTTATTTTTGTATTACGATAATCGTTAGTCGTTTTTTCACTTCTATTCCTTAAATATTAAATATTTCGGTTTATAACAAAATGTGTATTATAGAAAAGTTTAAGTATTTGTCAAATATATTTTTTGTACTAACCAAAGATTCCATTTTTATGAAACAATTTTAATACTGACTGTCGACTATATAAAATTTGAAAAGGTTGTATTTTTTATTTCATTAACATTATTATTTGTTCGTTTTGAAATAGTCTTCCCTTAAATTTAACATTTTCTATAAGAATTAAGTAGGTTATATAAATTTTACAATTTTACATTGTTACCAAGTTGCTTTTTTCTCTATTATTATTATCTAAAATTAACTTTTTAAATCGTAAGTATATTTTTGTACTGTATGACAAAATTGACGGCTGTCTAGAAATTACTGAGTATTTAGAATTGAATGCAGTCATTGTGATTAATTAAATTAAATAACAATGTATTGTTGTATGAAACGTGTGGTGTCGATGTGTCAATCGGTCGAAATAACAAATATTCGAGATTTTTATACGGACAGGAATTGTAAAATTTTTGACATCTGTTGTTACGTTAATTCATTGTAGATGTAATTAATATTGTTATATTATTCATGATTGGTTAAGGTGATCTAGAACCAATTGTGGAGCTGAAGAGTGGATTGAACACAATAATTGTGATTGACAATGATGCCATCCTGATAAATAATTTTAAAGAAACGGTTAACAGATATTGTAAATTTTTAGTCGAACTAACACGTGATAAGGGAATTGGTTATACCGTTACGTCAATAACTTGGTAATTCAGAAAATTTCTTTTATAACAAAAAATTAATCAAGGAATTAAATGGAAAATTAAATTATAGTGAGTTTATTTGGGAGTCTATATTTTGCTAACTAAAACATTATAAACAGTTACATGGTTGTACTAATGGTGATAAATAATAAATATCCATTTGCTTTATTGGTTATGTTCTTGCATACAAACTTTACTTGGTCATATTAAGCTGGGATACAATTGACGCGTTATAGTTGGGAGAAAACAGTAAATCATTTTGGTTATTTTACATACTGGATTCTACTGTCAATTATATTTCTATGCTATGTGTTATCGGAATAGTCCTCTAACTAAGTAGGCGTAGAAATAATAATGGGACATAGTTGTCAATCCCGACGAGTGTAGTCCGCGGCTCGTGTCGTCATAATACGTATGGTAATAAGTATTTGTGTAAATGTAAATGGTGTAAATTCGTCTGTGCTCAGTAAGTGCCAATTACATAGCGCTAAGTAGGTAATTCAATGATAAACATATTTTTGTGTTATTGTTGTGTTTTCTTTTTTATTAAATAATATTCCGTGATGTGATTTAAACGTGATGAATGGAATTGTAAGGAAATAAATATTTTTCTCATATATATTTTTTGCTTTCATTTCCTATTTCAATTAATGGACATTGATAAGTGAGGATGCATAATTCAGTAAAATTTCAACGTTTATTCCTGTACGAATAGGTCATTTGAAAGATTATGTAAGTGATCGCTTTTGACTTTTAGTTAATTATTTTGGCAGAAATAGGTTACAAAATCATAAAACTATTAAAATGAAAATTTAACCGAATTTTGTAATTTAATTTGCCAGTGTTTTGTGAATGTTAAAATTTGAAAATCATCATTATCCTTTTTAATCTAGAAAAATTTAGGTAACACCCAAATCTTACAGTGTCATGCAATGGAAGAAAATAAATAAAATACGAATATAAGACGTTTACTCCGTTAAGTGGATCGCGATTTTCATGACATTTGCAACAGACAATTGCATGGCCAACTTACTGAAAAATTACACATTGGTCAAATGTCAAATCATTCTTGGGTATAAATATTGTTAAACTTTATGAAGTAGAATAGTTATAATTATAGTAGACGCGTCGGTTTTACACCGATGCTTTACGCAGGTCTCCTAGGATTACAAAAGTTGAAGCAATAGTTCATTATGGTGATCAATTACTGATTGGCAGCCTTCACTCGTCTTAGACAACATTACAGATGTTCAAGATCTAGTAATAGGAACTTTATTATGCATACCGGGGAATGTTTTCTTACCATCACGTATATTTTTTTTACATATCAATGGAATTTCGAAAGAACGCGTTAATATCAGTTTTTGTAATTATTATTACTTACTGATTCATTGATTATGATTACACATTTTTACAAACGGTTATTACCCAAATGTCATATTATTTATTACCCATTACCCATACGCCTATCATTTCAACGTATCTGACATTTAAAGAATTTCACCAACAATTATATTGCGTAATTGATTGATACTTCTGACAACAATGAAAATTTGACAGCTAGGGGTCAACATTCTGGTAACTTGAGGAGCACTGGGGGGCGCACCATTAATGCAGCAATTAACGAACTTTCACATCGCCGCCGCGATCATTATTTCGCGGGTTGCGCTACACACGCCGCTCGGAATCCCGCGGGCGCCGCCGCGTCCGTTGTTACAAAGCATTGTATGTCGTAATTTTATGTAACGCCAGAGATAACGATTAGTTGGATTGCGTTGATTTCATAACTGTGATGATGGTGCTGGCCGACGGGGCGTATGCGGCCGTAAAACGTGTGGGCAGAGCGTAAAAGCCTTAAGAATACTTTGCTATCATATAAACGTCACGGCGGTTCTGTTATTAGGTAGGCAAATAGCCTAGAGAGTCAAATTTCTCTATCCTTAAAAGTCCCTGCTTCTTTCATATTTATCATTGTCTTTATACATACACGCCGGTCCCGCGACTTCTGACGCCCTCTGCAGCTAGTTTTTGCATTATTTGGTCAAGAGAGATGATTGATGAGTTCATGGTCGCCCTTAGCATCTACGAGTATCAATATTCACATTAAAATATATGTTTAATTATATATACGTGTAGCATTGCTCCTATGTCTAAAGTTAAAAAATACACATTCTATAAATATTGTTGGTTAAGTGCGAAGCTTCTGATTTACCAGAACATACGACTATATTCAATAGG
The DNA here is from genome assembly GCA_018244855.1 of Elbella merops. NCBI lineage: Eukaryota > Metazoa > Arthropoda > Insecta > Lepidoptera > Hesperiidae > Elbella > Elbella merops. The sequence continues at coordinate 9,317 of DWMG01003309.1, forward strand.
TTTACAAATATGTACATATATGCTTAAATTATGTACACGTAACGGCATCATTTACGTGCTTTCTTTCGCTGTAACCACGAAAAAAAACCATGTGAGTTATCTCGGTAAAGTGAGTATCTATGTAAATATATAGATAGGTACTCACGAAAGGTACTCACTTTCAGTAGTGAAATATTAAATTATACTTGTTACATATGTTAATTATACCGTAATAACTCTGCAAGAATCACATGGAGTGCAAAAAATATGTTGTACGTCTGTTGCAAGAAATATTTAGACATTATCTTTATATTTTTTTGGGGTTCTATATATTTTTTTGGGGTGTAAGGGGTTCCAAACACCATCTCAGGAGCCCGAGTCAACCTCACCTGCACGTGGTACACCCTGCTATAACAGACGAGGACCTGGCGACCGGTTGATTGCGGTATAACGCAGCCCAAATAGGCACGGCTAAATGCCCTGCGTCGGCTGAGATAGGCTGATGATGATTTATATTTTTACTGCCTCGTTATGTTTTATGTTTTGACGGCCTCGTTGGTGGAGTAGTCCTGCAAGCGCGACTACCGATCGAGAGCTCCTGGATTCGACCCCCGGGTGGAGTGATACTGTATATTTATGTATTGAAATATCAGGAAATGGCTCGGAGTCTGGATCAGTGCTCTGTGTATGGCGATAGGCTCACCACCTATTCCATAGTAGGACGCAAAAGTAACGGGTAGAACGTGGGAGTGTCATACACTCCTCTGCCTAACCTTTCGAGATTACGCCTTTAAATTTATGCCTGTGTAATTATAATCTGTGCGCGATAACTAGAAACTTGACATATCTTTATAGCGATAATTAATCTAAATTTTTATTATTATATCTTATCCCAGGTCCATTAACGGTAGGAAGAGAGCACAGACCAACAAATATCTATCGATATCTTTACAGACCTGACCTCATCTAACTTCATCATTCTCTACATACATATTCATTCCTATAGACATTTAGATCCCGTTAAAAAGAACTTGTTACTTGTTATTACTGTAAATAAGCTTTATTATTTCCGTTTCCGCTGCTCCAGTGGCCGCCGCATAATCATGAGAATAATACGTATTTCGCATCAAAAAAGCTACATTTGCAATCGACGTTGGGAAAATCTGATATATACAGCCGGCCGCCGGTCAATGATACCTTGCAGATTATTATAGTATGTTTTGTCTGTCTGTTGGTGTTCCAATGGAAGTAACTCCCTGTGTCTGTATGATTGTCGTGTTGGTCCAATAAGTAGTGTTGCTGTTTGCTGAGCTTGGGGTTGTTAGATCGATTTCCACCCGATAGCTATTTGCGTGATGACCACGAGTGTTTGTTCTGTTTGAGATAAATAATTGTACATATTAAAAAGTAAGTTTATAAACAGTTTGGTACTATAAAGTATGGACTGCCTAGTTCGCAATTGGATAGCCGTGTGTGTTTGTCCTATAATAACATTCTTATTGAAGTTGTACATATATATTTCTTCAAAAAAGTGCAAAGAGAGCTCTCCTTCACAGCCGGCAAAGCATGGGCGACTCCCCGGGTGTTGCAGGTGTCCATAGGCGACGGTGACTACTTACCAGCAGGTAGCCCGTCTGCCTAGAAATCGTTACGAAACTAAAAAGCGTTATGCGGCTGAAAATTCCGCGGGAAGAATGTCGAAATTTGCAGGTGCACACACACAATCGTTTAAAATAGAAAAAGATGGAAAGAAAGTCGTATGGATCAATCCATGGTCAATGCGTCTTTGTCTTTCGTTTTTGTAAACGTTACGTAGAAACAAGACGTCTTGTTTTTAATTAAAGTAATTTAAATAAAAGCGCTACAGTTAATGCAGTTTAAGATAACCGTTTTATTAATATTTAGGGACTACATAAAATATAATTGTTTAAGTTCACTTACCAATATAATTGTTTTTAATATTTTCGTCTTGTATGTGACACACAGAAATATGTCTTTGACACACAGAAATAGAACGTATGCTTGTGTTCGTCACACAAATAGTTGTTTGGGTGGCAATCGAACCCACAATTCTCGACTCAGCAGTGAAGTTCTCTAACCACCGAAAAAATGATCTGTTTATACATACATATATATTTATGTCGAATAATTCAATTACATTTACTGATTAATATTTTGTTAGTACTGTAGAAGTCAATATTGTGTTATAGGTACATGTACTAACTAAGATAGTACCTATATAGCACGAGGTCATTAAAAAGGATAATGATTGACTATGAGAAAGGAAGCAGCAAATCATTAAATATGTACCTGAATTGTATTTTCCGCTAGGATCTTTAATGCTTGCAATTAAAATATATGTAAGTATCTATATCTATATGGGTTTTTTACAGGTTATTTATATACAATAAATAACTCCTGTCCTTACTTCTGTGTGAAACAAATTGCAATACTCGTCTCTGATCGCGTAGTACACTCCTATTAATGACGCTATCGGTACATAATTCTCTTTATTATCACTAAATAATTGCAACATTTGTACGGCAAAGATGAAGAAGGGCGCTGTCTCTGAAAGCATAGTGTTATGGCGAAATTTACAGAATGTAAATCTCAAACCTGTCATCCAGCTTAACAATGTAAAAATATGTTTATGGGTACTACAAAATTTTCTAATTAGGATTTTCTAGTAGTGCTTTGGAGTCTGGATGTGTACCCGATGCATGGCAATAGGCTCACCACCTATTCCATAGTGGGACGTAAACGTAACCGGTGA
>DWMG01003310.1:0-12066 GCA_018244855.1 Elbella merops
TCACGTTCGGAAATCGGATTTCGCGGCGCGAAACATTGAGAGCGCGGAGACGGATGCGAGCGTCGCGTGCAAAGCCGTTGAAGTTAATGCGTGAGGTTCGCTCTAGTAGAAACCGATACGGTGGCACCGAATTGTTAAACTGTCGTTTCTCAACTTCGCGGCGCTTCATAGTAAAGCCGAAAATAACACGCTAAATAACCTATGGAGTGTTAGTTAAATTTATTCATAAAATAATATAAGTAATGTCAAAAAAAAGAGTAATGATTATAATTATGAGAGTCATTCGTCCCATTTTATCTTTTTATTTTGTTATACTTCGGTCTTCATCAAAGGTTTTCCAGGGTCGTAATCTTCAGGTTGCGAAACAATGATTTAAAATTGTAGACTGATATTGCTTGACATACCTGACCTAATATTACAATTATTATCCACAGATTACGAAAGAACATCGCTGTCTTAATCATTACGTTGATAATAAATATTTCACGCCTTTGATGGATGTTCAATTTTAGGTATTTAACTTTGATTAAAGTGTATTGAAATTACTCTAGTGTAGTTAAACGACTCTAGTGTAATAAATTAAATAATATTGAAATATTGGAACTGAAAGTTTTCACCTTTTGCGATTTAATTTAAGGATTTAAATATAAAATGCTATCATTATCATGCCGTCATCGTCCACACTGAGCTCGATCTTCAGCTCTTAGCATTCGACCTCTGTCAGTAACTTAGCGTGCATTGTTACATCACCAAGCTATAGGGCGTCCTACGCTACCTTTGCAATGTGTAATTTATTAAACTATTTATTGAAATTATGTCATGGAAAGGTATTGTTTCTAATCGATCTCATTTAATTCCAATAAATAATATTAATAGTGACTAAATGAGGAATTAAAATTTACTTTGTCGAATAAAATAAATATAAAGGACTCGAATAAAATACCGATCAACGCGAAAAATTTATGTCAATATTTTATTTCTACTCCACCTGAGTACAAACCCATACAATTTGCAACATCGTGAGTAAATAAAGATGGCATCAGACAATATATCCACCTAGCGCCCACACATTTAAACAAGTGTTAATTAATCGTCTCTTGTTAATCCCCGATCAAGTTAATCTGCGATTGATCGGTGCGACTGGTCTTTGTTTTTATGTTCAAATGAAATAAGAATGTCGCGTTTTCGTTAGTAGTTGCATATCTTAGCCTTCTTACTGTTCCAAAATCAACTATGTTTATGATAAATTTAATTAAATAACAACAATTTAAGAAATCTATTAGGGTACACGATGAAAACTGGTTATGGTCGTATAGTTTGATACTCGTAATTTTATTTAATTGTGTTATTAATTCAGGATTTTTAATATATAGATAAGTGTACTGTAAAAATATATATTATTGATACCAATCATAGACAATACAAATTTACTTTTTTCTTCCCAAGTACTGCTATTTTCTGTTATATGAGTATTTTCCAATTTTTTCATTGTTTTGGTATAAAAAGTAAATTTGTATTAAGCACAGTGTTAAAATGTTTATATAACATACATTATCTATTCTACATGAGAAAACAAAAAGAATAAGAAAATATAACCTAGAAAAATAGGCGACTTAAAACAATTCAAAAACTAAAAAATACTTTATTCATTAAGTTGATATTCCAACGGACGAACATACGTATCTTTCAGCTTGACTGCCGTCCATGTTGTATACTGCTTCTCTTAGAACGGTACGCTAGTTGGTCTAACCGAAAATAAATTGTTGTAAAAGTGTAATAACTCACCAAAGTGATATATTACGGATGGAGGAACAGACGAGGAAAACTTTCTTCGAGGAAATCTTCAATAAGTGATTCTTCATATCTTATAGGTGAAGAAAATATATCGGAGTTATTATATTATGTAGCTATGGAATTGTACTGCTTAGAAGAATATTTTATTTCTTAAGAAATATTATATATTATTTTACCTTATATATACCTTATATTACCTTATATTACCTTATATATATGAACACACTTTTATTGTGACGCATGAAAAATTATGAAATATAGCTTACTTTAAAAATTAAGTATATTCATGATTTACAATTGCAAACATTTTAAAGTAATCCGTATTCTCTCAATAACATTAAGACCATAATTTTTCTTTATTAATATATGAGTCTGCAGTAAGAAATGTCTCGCTTTATTTTCATAAATTAATGTCAAATTTCTTTGGGATAACAGGTATACTTTTAGTTTGTAAGCTTTTATGTATAATATGATTTGAGAAAATATTTGCTAAATGTATGTAATTCTATATTCCATTTAATTTTAGCATCTCGTCTTTGAATACAGCAAGAAGTGAATTTGAAATCATGAAACTTTTAAATTGTTTTTCAACTCTCATTTGTTTTCCATTTCGCAAAAACGTTCTGAATGTGAACGATTCCGTCATTCATTCGGAACGGAATGACAAGCGCAGCAGTCCACTGGCACTTTGCCGCCTTTTTTGAAATCTGTATCACTGTGTGCTAAATGTTTGAGCAATTTTAAAAATTATTTTTTTTAAATAAATGTGGATTAATAACTTAAAGATATCGTAATAATGGCATCAATAATAATCAAGAAATTAATAACTTCATAAATACTAATTAATATTAGTAAAAAAGAAAATATATGTTAAATTTTTCGTTCGATAAAAAAATCCTTGGTTTTAACTTTAGTTTAATCTATTTATCATTAAAAATACAAATATAATTAAGACAAAGATAAATATAATCACCAAAAGTCGTTACGAAACTTACTACGGTTTTAATTAGTATTATTTTTTGCTGTGATTTATATTAAATAAAATGTGCACGAGTAAACAAACAGCCCAATTTGTTAAATGATAGATTTTCTTGATTTCTGTTACTATCTTATAAGTAAATTATCGGTCTATTCATACTGTATGGCTTTAAGGAAAAACCTTACGAAGAAATTATCCCGGAAAATAGACACAAATTAAAACTACATTATACTCATATATAATATTTCTAATATCTTTTATATATAATCTGTGACCTTGGTTATGCTGTGTAAGCTGAAGATCAAGGCCCGTAATCACGTTGTAGACGCGATAGTGTTAACTATGTATAACTTTAAATTATTTTCGCTCTTATATTAATAGATTTTGAGTATAAAATCGTAATAAAGCTGGATTAGAGTCAGACGTGTAATTTCAAATCATTCGTTATATGGTTACTGATTACATGAGTAGTAACTCGTAAGTATATAACCGCCTATTTAAAATGTACTGTCATGTTATAAGAATATTTTTTATCTGTATAAAACGTGTGTTTCTAAATGCGAATGGACTATGTTATAAGTATTAGAGAATATAATAAAATATATAGGTAATTTGCTAAAAGACTATTTTTTCAAAAACTGCATTTTTCAGAAAACGGCTTTGAAAATTTGGAATTATAATTATTCTAAGACTATCGTTATTCATCATATTCTATGACTTTTGACTATTCTATGACTTATGACCATTATAGAATAATAATTGTGATTTTAGTTTCACAGCCGTTTACTGAAACATACAATTTTTATTTTTGACATACGAGTATTATTCAGCCTTCTCGCAAATGAGCGAAATGTAAAGACCGAATTTTTTATTGTTATATTGTTAAGTAGGTACGTGTTGAAAAGCAACTGACGAACCTTAAATGTGTGGTTCGTAAAAACGGTCAAGAACGATTCATTTGTGAGACAACGGTAAAAAATCTGCCATTATCTATGGTAATCAAAACTTAATGTTCTATTTTTAATTTTATGTTTTTTCGTTTGCTCCTATTATTTACCGCAATTATTTACCGTTATTGTTCATTATTTTTACGTTTACTATCTTCTGATTGAGTTGATTGCGATGAAAAGATAGATAGAAATGGATAAGCTGTTTCAATTTAACGCCGGATCTTTTATGTTGTGATCGCGTTCCGTAGAAAAAATTTGATACGACTGATTTTATTTGTATGCCCCGTAGGCAAAAGGAATTGATTTTGATTTTGACGAAATACTAGTAAATTATAAGTAATTATATAGGCTTAAAATAACACACCAAATAAATATCTATAGTTTTTATCACTAAAAGTTTCAAGAGTTTCATGCGTGGTTTATCGTACATGTAGGTACGAGTACTTATTTTCGAGACAACCTTATATATGACGTATTGCTGTAAAACTGAAAACTACACTGTTTTCAAAACGTTACGGTATATTTGATATTCGAAGAAACTGACAAACAGCCACAAGTCCAAAAATATGTCCAATAATTATTGTTCAATATTATAATTATAATAATTGGAGCCTAAAATTATATATTTCCTTCCAAACAAACATATTAATTAATTATCTCTGGAAATAGTTTCCGTTCTTATTTTGAAATCCATTTCCAAAATGTTCTCGAGTGTGGTGGAGAGGAGTGAGAGTTGGAGAAGTGAGTGAGAGTCGGTGCTTGGTTTCGACACGGCCATCAGCCAGTGTCTTAATGATTAACTGATCTCCTATTGATATTTTATTGATTTGTACTAAACATTTTATTTGAAAAGTATACATTTCATAACTATTACGTTATATAGAAAATAATCATGTTGATGTATCATAGTAAAGTCTCATACAATTATTTGCAAACGATTTCAATTAAAGTATATATCAGTTATTATGTTTATTATAAATGAAGTGCAAATTAATAATGTTTGTATCATATGTGTATCAATGCATTACTCATTCTGAGTATAAATTAAAAATTTTAAGACCAGATCTGTGTTCAACTGGCGAACCATTAACGAGTTGTTGAGGATAATGATGATGAAGTGTATATAGTATCATGGTCCGCCATAAGATTTATTCTGAACACGTCGCATCCATTTGATCTGTTATCTACTATAGATTAAAAATATAGATAAGTCACAAGAGTACATAAAATGGTTTCGATATTAAAATTATCAATAAAATATCACTAACAAACCAAAGATGGTGTATCATAATGTTTTATTCATTTTTTAAACTTCGCGTTAGAAAGTGAACGCTCTATGGTCGATAGCTATCGATCACCACGTGTATCGATGGTCGTAACGAATCGATTATCGCATGCATAATCGATAAACCACGGTACGAGATGTTTTTATTGCGTAACTATATAATAAAATTGTAAAAATACAGGAGCCAAGTTCAGTGGGAAGGATTTTTGTTCAGAAATATTATAATATCTTTGACGACTCGCATATGGTTCCCAGATTTCAATGCAGACAGCCATTGCTGTCGTAATCAGACAGCTGATAAATATAAACATATACGTTCACTAAGGAATCGTATATAAAGATAATTATATAGTCAAACGAAATTAAATAGATCGTCTCATCATATAAGTATTTGTTCTGCTCTATCTATGCTGTCATGTTCCTGTGGCGTTGTGACAAATGGGCATAGACAACATATACTAGGTTGACGCGCTTTGTTTCCTGGTGCTCTGTATCAGATGGTCATAGACAACCTCAGCTAGGTTGACGAGCCCTAAGACATCAGCCTCAAGCCTTTGCAACCAAGTAAAAAACGACCGGAATAGGAATCAAACGCAAAACCCCGCTCAGCTATCAGGGACACAAAACACTGAATCAACTGGTGGGTTAAATAACGAAATGAATTAATTGATATCGTAGACAACCTTAAATCCGCAACACAACCTACTAATGGACAACCTTAGAGCTGTTACATAATGTAATACATAACACTAATGTACATAATTACATCGACCATCAACGTGTCGTTGTTTATATATTTAAATATTAATATACCACTTTTACATGTTACACAAGACATATTTTTTAAGGTTGGCAACTTTATATTTTTTTTTATTTTTTTCGTCTCTAATCACAGCTGTGTATAATCTATATTAATTCTACGTAAATAATATTTCTTGTAAATATCATTTTTTAAGAATATTTAACGCACGGAGATGGGTAGGATTAGGGACAAAAATTATGTAAAGGATTTTATAAAGATGCAATTTCTATACAGTATAAAAATACAAATATAAGGCACAGAAAGAAGATTGTAGACGAAGAAGACAGAAGAAAGAACAGAATTAAGTACAGAACAGAATAAGGTACAGAAATACCTTAAATAAAATAGAACAGTTATTTTTTATATTCATACAATATCGGATACATAATTGTCTTGGGTCAAAATGTAGCACAGTATCTATAGAGATATGTAGCACAGTATCTATAGAAGAGATATGTATACTCTATGACCAACCTGAATAACGTCCATACTTAATCTTCTATGGATTATGGTAAAATTTCCACCACCAGGTATTTATTTGTTTGTATAAATTAATTATAAGTTAGACATCACAATCATGTGTTCTAATAGTGATACAATCAATTGAAAAAATACTACTTAGCCGCTTAAACAACCCTAACAAATTTTTAAAAGCTTTCATAGACTGTATCTTACTGTGAAGCAGCTTAGGCACTTTTCACACAGTGCTGCTATAATATTATAATACGCGTTGTCGTACATATAAAAACGGCCTTATATTACGTACTAACTGATGCCAGCAATTTCGTCTGTATTGTTTATGATTATAACAATATATTTAATGTGTAGAGAAAAAAACATAAAAGATTTTGAAGGTAAAAATATACTTTGCTAATCTTATAAACTCACTAAATTATACTTTCTTAAAACTTTAATAACTTTGCATGAAATGAATATATCGTAATAATTTCATTGCAGATAAAGAGCAAGTGTCTAAGCGGTACAACTAAATGAAGAGCGAAATCTTTCCAGTTGTTAAATATAAATTTATTCATATAAGATACAGCATGTTATGAATTACTTTCGCGCATATAAATACGCTTGTATTTGTTTATACTTTTATTTATAATATTCAGGTTTATATGTCACAAGTACATGACATGTGACCTCATTAACAATTTAACGTTCGTTCTCTCGCATATATTAATTAGACTTACGTATCAACAATTATTATTAGAAAATTATCATTACTGCCTCGTTGGTCGTGTTGGTTGCAAGTGTGACTGCCGATCGGCAGGTACCGGGTTCGATTCCCGGGCCGAACGCTACAAAATTTTCTAATTTAGATTTTCTAGTAGTGGTTCGGAGTCTGGATATGTGCCCGATGCTTGGCAATAGGCTCACCACCTATTCCATGGGACTTAAACGTAACCGGTGAAACGAAGGAGTGTTCTGCATTCCTCTGCCTACCTCTTCACGGATTACAGGCGTGAAATTACGCACGTACGTATTCACAACATTTATAATTATAATATTTGTAAAAATCAATATATAAATAACATAGAAGACTAGAACATTACGCCATGCCTGTGGTTCCCCGAATCGTGAGGATGAGAAGTGTAATACTCCCACGTTTCGCCAGCTATACTTCCGACGATATAGGGGTGAGCTTAATGCCAAAGTGCTTCAGATTGAAGGTGAAATACTTATTCTTTTAAAAACCTCTGTTACCCAGCCACCGCACATATATTACATGTTATATCCCAAATTTAAATATTTCCTCATAATGACGGTTTTATTACGTCGCGGGACCGAATCGCGATGTTATATTAAAATTCTTTGTGTGCGAGAAACGCATTGGATTATATATTGGGGTCACTATTTTGTGGGCTTCGCCTTGCGTCTTACATATTTCTCTCACATAAGCAGTGCACAAGGGCGCCTATTAGGAGAGGCTTATGACCAGCAGCGGACAGAAATAGACAGATGGTGTGCTGTGATACGATATGATTAGCAGTTCGCTGCGACCCATTTGAAATCCTATTGGTGAGTGAATCTTTAAGAACTGACGAGGAACTGAGATCATGTATCACGCTGCTGAAATCTAATAGGCGACCGTACTATTTCTGGCTATCGTTGGCGAAACCTTTCTCGAACATTCTGAAAGATTTACATATGCACCTCACCCCAGCCATCCCAATTTCAAATCAGACAGTGTCCTATAATACTTCCTGCTTTGGTATTTAACGACATATTATTAACATTCAGCTATTCAAAGTTGGATATCTCGCTCATATATACATACTTATCTGTATATAGATCACATAAGTAGACCGCATGTAACGTTTATTAGTGGGAGTACCCAAAGACTACTATTTATGATCATTCTATTCTTCCATTTTTGGCTACACGTGGCGGCACTGATTTTTGGGGTTTTATTCTGGTATATAGGTATATGTATATAAAGCATATACATCTATACAAGCGCACACGTAGACACACAGATATCATCATTTGATTCCATTTTTAGCTTGAGTGTACACATCATTACTTGTAGGTAGGTAACCCCTATTGAAATACACGTTTCTTGAAATATCTTGTTGAAATTTCGTCTATATATTTTCTGTGTGTACATACATAGATAATTAAAGGCCCACTAAAACGATTCTGTATCGGAAAGACCTATTTTCTTGTTTGTGAGCTAGAAACAAACTGCTGTAATAAAAAGGGGGTAGGTAAATACAAATAGCGCAATTTAACTTTCGTTGGAAAGCGAGTGGTTCGGTATACAAATTACTGAGACGTGACTCCGCGGCACGATCGATCCGATGAATGGAGCTGTGAGGAGAATACTTTCTATAATAAAACTATAAAACGCGGCAGTCATTTGTTCAAGTCGACTCTCGGAACCTATACCTCTTTGGTTATTATAGATGTGTCCTTAAAGGCAATCGAATGACTTCCAGGTTGCGTACTATGTCAGCATCACTGGCACACTAGATTTGGACATCTCCAGTACAAAGTTTATAAAGAAAGAAAAGAAAATGAAGTAGTAACCTGGCTCTGACGTTACACCACTATTTTTTCAAATCATATACATTCGATATCGTAAATTAAGTTTAGAATCATCTGTACAAGGATATTGTACGTAAAATCTAAAATAATTGTTCTAAATGAGTTATGCAAATGAATATTCCGAATGTCCGATTTAATAAATGAATAACATCGTTAAAGTCCTACAACCAATGCTCCACATTGGCCCTATAAATAACGACAAACATTGCAATGCTCATTTGAAAGTCCAACTCCATTGTTCGATTCAGTATAAGCTTACATTGAACACGTTCCGAGCGCCATAATGAATTTAAATGAGCTCTAAAATCACAAAATCACGCCTAAATAGGTTTATGGTTCTAATATGACAAAGGGAGGGGATGCCCCGACACGCGCGCAGCCGGCGGGGAAATTAAATGTCAATTTGGCGACAGGAAAGTTCGCGCAGTGCACAACACAAGAGATGAGAGTCATTATTTATATTTCATAAATATATATTGACTTTATATGTGGTCAGTACAGGTTTGTAAATGAAAATGAATATTAAAAATACATTAGTAATTAATACTTTTAGTCCGGCTATGATTAGCGTGGATAATTACGGTCTTAACCATTCTTAACATATATATTTATAAAAAGATACCGTGAACATGAATGATGAAAAGGTTGATGATGATTTGATTAATATAGGTTAATCAAACAATTAATTTATATCTACCGGCTCAAAGCACGTATATTTGTTGGGATAGCCCGACTAGCTTCGAAACTGTACGGGATCCTTCTTCAAGAGCTTTCATCGATTGCAGCGAGGTGGCAGCGGAGGCTAGGCAGGCCGGAGTCCCGAAAAACATATGTACGTGAGTTAAGTCGGTACATATGTATATAATCATGTGTACAAACACTCACGAAAAATTTAATAGTACAATTATTTAACTACAATCAATAGTACAATGCTGTAAGTTTATATGACCACAATGTTTTTTTGTTACTGGAGTTGACAATTATTTGTTACTGCAATTGATATTTATCTGTAACTGGAATAATAACATGGTGATGGTGATGTTGTTGTCTGTTGCGTTTTATTTGTTTACATGCATTTTATTAATGAGCACTGGTTCGTGTTACTGCAAGTGATATTGTCTGCCAACCCGCACTTGGCCATCGTGGCAGACTATGGCCTTAACCCTCTCAATATGAGAGGAGACCCGTATTCCAACAGTGGAATTGTAGTGGGTCGAAAAAAAAAAGTGATATTATTGAAGGAAGGCAATATTTAGCACAATGTGCAATGTTTAGCACAAGTATCCTGAATGTCGGAATAATAACATTTTATATTTAGTGATAATTCTCATTGGTAAATGTTTATACGTATCGTTTTTGTATTAAAAACGTACTAAAAACAAGTCCTGTTTGTCCTGTCTTGTTTATGGTTTACAATATTCACTAAAAATTAATTATTCTTCAATCCTTTTATCCCTAAGGTGTAACATATGTTTTACTGATTTAAAAAAATTGCATTTCAAATACATATTAAAATAAAGTTCACATAATTATTAAAAAACGTTCTTACGTTATGACAAATATCTTTTGATAAGTATTAATACAGATATTTTTTTAAAATTAACCTGTGTTTCCCTGAAACGGTATGCGGCGGCGGAGTTTAGTATTATACATACATCCACGATTCACCAGTTAGCATACCTGGTGACGTATAGGGTAAGACCTTATTGCCACTGAAAAAAATACAGTACTTAGTAACTTTTTAATATAAAAGAAAAGAAGATAGAGTGGGCAGGGCATAGAAAATTGTAACATGCGCATTCGCAAAATCATAGCCTGAAACCATAATATCATGAAAAATCGCTGTTTTTTGTATCTTGCACCGAACGCTTACATTCGCAGAACACATATTACCCGACTTTACGTTTCGACTTGAAGTTTACGTTACGTCAACGTTGTCGCTCTTTATACATATAATAAGCTTACGAGGCCCCCTTGTTCCCGCGGGTGACGTGTTGTCACGGGATTTCAATAGCAAATAAAATATCGGGCTAATATATGTCACATATTTTAGGGATGTGCAGGAGATAATTCATTCATTCGTTTATTTATTAATTCATTCATTCATTTTTTATTAATTTAAAGATGGCTATTGCCATACACCGGGCACGGATTTATAGTAGTCTTGATTAGTCTTAAACAAAACTATTAAGGAAATAATAATTATTTAGATTAAATCAGGTACTTTTACGAGACACAAGCATTTTGAACAATCTCACGTGAGATTAGAGGGTGGATTGTGGGTGTAGGTTGAGGAAAATCTTACGAAATCTCACCACATGAGGAAGGTGGAGTCAAAAAACTCTAAAATAACTTTATGTAATTTATGGACGCCCCCTAATATTTCCCAAAAATCTATAATTAATGTATTATTATGTACCTATTGTTATTAATTTATTATTATGATATATAAAATTATGTTATTTGCATAAAAAAAATTGATGACACCTTCAAAATTAAGCTTAGATCACGACAAATTAACAATTGTTACTTCCTACTCTTTCAAAAATTGTATATAGTTTATTCACTAGCCCCACTATTTAAAGCTTTCGCAAGCGTGAATACGTTTATATCTAAATAAGCACAATTCACCTGTAAAGTGCCTATCAAGACCCTTTTGAGACTCAATTGAGTGAAACTCCCTTCATCACAAGAGTACTCGGGTCAAATCAAATCTAAATTTAGATATACATACGTACGTCACAATCCTTTTCGTAATGAAGATCATAAAACGTAAAATGCCGCCATTTTGATAGAAATAAAAAAATCGAGACGGTTACTTAACGCGACACATTGAGTTCCATCACACCAAAATATCACCCTTCTTAGCTATTTGAGTAAATCACCCAAGCAAACTCACTCGATAAGTTGACACATAGAATATAACGACACGAAAATAAAAATCATAGCTATCGTATATTTCTTATTTGTAGAACTGTCGAGACCTCCAAATATGTATGTATGCACCTACTCGTATACACTGACTCGATAATTTGACACGTTGAATATCATCACACAAAATAATAATGTTTTTCGTCGTAATATATTTTTTATCTATATAATTTTCGAGAACGTCGCATAGTCACTCGTGTACACTCACAAACTGGGATTTATGTGTGTTGATTCTTATTAATTTTTTCGTGTGAGATATATACCTAATCAC